>JAVRXN010000007.1:32538698-32666198 GCA_033556935.1 Timema podura | reverse complement strand
CCTACTCACTTGCTACACATACATTTTAATTTATAACATTTACTTTCGAGATATGGAAATCAAATGGTCTTGTCCAAGAACGAAGCCTAAAATCAATTAACTCCCCCCCCCCCTTTACTATGGAAAACAATGCGGGGTGTGCGAGTTTGTTTCAGAGATGTAAATGAACTAAGTTCGTGTCTCTGTGGGAAAGATGACGTCACGGTCGGGTTTAAATTAGACAGTGATATAATGTAACCTACACCTCGTCTGCCAAGACTTGAGTCATACGGAGCAGTTTCTTGGACTTGGTTCGTTCATTGTCAAGGTGAAGCAAAATCAAGGGCAATAAGATCAACACTGGTGTGCGCATGGCCTACAAACAGGGGTATTCGACCTCTTTACTTCGCGTACCCTCTAATATATTATTCATCTATAGCTCTGTACCATCCAAAGGTTTTGGTACACAGTGTAAGCTATAAATATTCTATAATTTATGTAAAATAAATTTAATTCAAAATAATGTATTGGATTTAAATTATAAGTGGGTATACATATTTATTATTTTTAATGTTACATACCCCGGTTGAATACCACTGGTCTAGATGACAGGCTGATTTAGTCTAGTTTTCCGGGGACGGGGAGGTCGGAATTTGGATCTCAGCCTGGTGGTTTTTTCCCTAAACGATTAGCCTCCCTGAGAATTCGGGTACGTTTCTTCTAGATTAACACACCTATCCTCTCTACCCCATAAGTATAGTTAATATACTTGTATAGCTTGAACGGATACTGTAGGCCTATTTTCATAGTCATACTTAGTAGCCTCAAGTGCGGTGCTACACTAAATACAGGACGACACCTATCTAAACTCGAATGGAATGGGCCAGTTTCACAATCTGGTCAAGGTAGGTGTCGTCCTGTATTTCGTATGGCGGTGCTCTTGAGGAGTATTAAATATGAAAATGAAACTGGCCCATTATATTCTGGTTTAGGTGGGCGCCATCCTTTTTTAGTATAGCGCCGCACTTTAGGCGTACTAGGTCTAATATGAAACTGGGCCAGTGAAGCAGTGAAGAAAAATAAATCAAAATAAGCGTAGTTTTTCTTATTTATTTTGGCTCCATCTGTGTGCATTTTGTCTTAATATACATTCAGGATCTACGCATATTTACATTTATGGGGAGGCAATTTAGTTTAGACTCATCTTTTCATCCTGTGGCAGTGGATTATTTATTTTATGTATTTCAAATAACTGTCAATATGAAACCTACTAATAAAAAAAAAAAGAACAGCCAATGACCGCTTCGGTAGCCAAGCGGTCTAAGGCGTTACTCTCGTCTGTTGATGACGGAGAGATCGGGGTTGTTAGAATCCTAGTCGGGTCTATTAAGGGTGGTTTTTAGTAAATAGATTCTCACTTTCTTTGCATGTAAATGTAGATAAATTATCTATAAAATGTTTCCTTCCTCATCCCTAGGGATGACATGCAGTGGACCTAATTTCACAAGACCTAAACTTTAGGAGCTATGCCCTTAGGTCTTATAAAATTAGGTCCAGTGAAGTTAGGTTCTTATAAAATTAGGTCTTTTGCCTTTAGGTCCACTGCCTGTTTGAACAGTTAAAGATATTTTAAAGTAATCTATGAAAAATGAATTTTAGGTCCAGTGCTTTCAGATCTAGTAAAGTTAGGAGCTATAAAATTAGGTGCTATGAAGTTAGGTCTTATAAAGTTAGGATTTATAAAGTTAGGTGTTTTATTTAAGAAATTTAGTTTAGGAGTTGTGACTTTAGGTCTTATAATTTTAGGTCCACTGCCGCATGTCCATCCCTAGCCCATTAGATAATTATAAATGCGTATAACCTGAAAAGGTAGTAAGACGCGGAGATTGAAAAAAAGCCAATGAACATGTTTTCTAAATGTCAACCCTATAATCGTATTGAGCCATCTACAATGGTCAAACGGTTTAAGGCGTCACTCCCGTAATAAACTTTACTGCCGATGACGGAGAGATTGGGGTTCAAATCCCGTTCAGGTGTTCTGAGGGTGATTTCTACCAAATAATTTTCAACTCTACCTCCCTCTTAACGTAAATTCAGGAACACATTCTCAAGATTCAAATTACTTCACCCTTAACACATTAGCGTTATTAACTTATATGAGTAAAACCCGTACGGTTATTGAGACGTGGTGACAAAAAACAAACAAAAGAATCATTCGACATTTTGAATTATTTGGAGATTAGTGGGAATACTCAGTGTGTGAATGTGCGTATTGTACTTGCTATGGTTGAAGAAACAATTTTTAATCCACTTTGAAACCAACAAATTCCCTAAGATATTATTTGATAACATTGTTTTTTTAAGCCATATTTCGAGTTATGTCTCGGTAAATTTACTTAAGTTTTACCAACTTAACCTCTTTTCCTTGTGTTGAATAGTTTCGGTCAGTAACATTTTGTACTACCCATTTCGGTGAACGCATGGACTAGGGCGTTACTCTCTCAATATAATGGCTGCTAAGGACGGGGAGATAGTGGTTTGAATCCCTGTCAGGTGTATTGAGGGTGTTTATTTTAAAATAGTTTTCCACTTTCTCTCTTTCCACTCAAATGCCGGTACATTTCCTCTAAATTCAACCTTCCTCATTCCTAACACATAAGTGTAATTAGTACATAATTATGCTTATGCTTCAAACGGGTACTAAGACGTGGCGATAAAAAAAACATAATTATACACTAGTCAATAGAAGAAAATGTAAATACAAGAGTGGATTAAAAATTACGATCTGTTGTGTTGGTAGTTGAATCGTTGTTCACATGGTCGATATTTGGACGTCAGCCAATTGCCCACCCGACCTTAACCGCTTGTTGTTCATATACCTGGATATTGGTTGACTCCCGAGTCCTTACTATAAATATGACCGACAAGATTGCTATTACAGGGGGGTAAAGGGTTTGAATTCTGGTCTTGTGTTTGAGGGTGTTTTTTCCCCTAAATATTCTCCAGTCTCTCTCCACGCAAATGTAAGTAGCCTCATTTACCCTTACCTTGACGGATTACGCCATGACCTTGTCTTGAAATAAATACCATAGTGGAATAATGCAAGGTAAACGAAGGTCACCACAGGGTAGAGAGATTCTACTTTACTAATCTACCTCATAAAAATAAAAATGAAGATAGATTGGAGTGGTAATAAATAAAGGGATTTTTTTTAGTACAACGTCTTACTACCAGTGCAGACTTACGTTTATTACGCTAATGGTCTTAGGGATGAGGAAGGTATATTTAGAAGAAGTGTACCCACATTTGCGTGGAACACATTTTGAAAAACTACACTTATACACCCAACTAGATTCGACCTTGACCTCCCCTTCATCGGTAGTCTAGTCTACTGCAAGTAGGCCTTAGGCCATGCGGCCTCCGAACTGGGTTTTCAGAAGAATAGAAACCCAAAAAATCTTTTGACCTAAACAGTCGCTGTTCTGACCGGTTAGCATCAAGGAGTAGGGGGGGCATATTCTTGTTTGAAATTTTCCTACTCATCGTGCTATCTCAACTAAAATAGTTTTAAGTCGAGATCAGAAAGTAATAATGTGTTAAAACGTACCACTAAAAATAAGATAATAGGGAAACACATCAGAATACATCTTAGCTTCATAAGAGGCACATTATTATTATTACTACCCGGAACATAACTCAACCTTTTCAACGTAATTCTCACTTAGACAAAAATTTAAGAATCACATAGCGATAATAGCGTAAAATCGGCATTCCCTTGCGTCTTCCACCCGATTGACACCTCATTGATCATCGGCGAGAAAATCCTACCACCGAAAATATCTTCTCCGGATGTCGCACTCGACTCTCGATAAGTTTTTTTTTTTTCAAAAAAAAATTCAAGAAAGTTACCGTTCGCCATTGTCTCTTCTGTGTTGCCCCCCCCTTCATTCCCCGCCTCAAGCCCTTTATTAGGATCTTTCCACCTTCGATTATGACCCTTGCTCCTCTTTGACTCTGCGACTCCGGCACGAACCGATTACTTCGGTCTTCATTTTTGTCGGGATGCAGCTGCGCAAAGCGTTGTGTTCGAGTACAAGGGTACAAGATGAGTTTTTATTTCCTGTCTACGGCTGGGTTCGAAACAAGGCCTTCTTATTCGCTCCTCACTGGGATACTTGCTTGTGCAGTACTGAGGGCCTCAGCATGGCTCCAGGATGCTAACGTACACATCACCGTTTGACGATACTTTCTACACAAGAAGGTAGTAAGTGAATTAATTATATCGTTATGTCATTTTTCAATTAATTTTATCATTACGTAATTTTTCAATTTTCAGAATATGATATCTAGATGCGGCTAAATCCGTACTAAAACAAATATAATAGCTTTGGCTATTTGATTCTTAATAATTTACAGGAGTTTACTCAAATAAGGTCTATGAGCAACTGAAAGGAACCAGACTGTAAATAAACTCCGAATAGTTAAAATCTTCACTCGCTTCGGGGAAGAATGGCTTCAGACAGGGATGGAGAGCTTGCGACCTTTTCACATATTTTGTCGATTATGTTTCAGCGTTTATAAATCAAACCTTATCGAACGGATGTATTTTGATCAATAATATTTAAAACATTGCTATTTTAAAGAATAATATTGGAAAATCAATATCTTTTATCAATCTATGAATGGTTGACGTACTTATTTTAGCAAAAATTACTTTACATGAGGAATTCGTGAAATGACATATGGACTTCTATTGCCAAAAGGTTTCCTACTCCTGGCCTAAGACGTCACTCTGGCAATAGATTGAACTGCCAATAACATGTGGATTAACATTCAAATTCCGGTCAGGTGTACTGATTGTGGCTTTCATAAATATATTTTTCACTCTTAATCAACGCCAATGTGAGTACACCTCCTCTAAATTCAACCTTCCTTATCCCTAACACATTAGCGTAGTTAATACAGATACATAAACCCGAACGGGTAGTAGAACGTGATACTGAAAAAAAGGGGAAAAAGCTGTGATACTAGACTAAACAATTGATCCACTTTATGGGATGTTACAGGTGGTAATTTATAGAATTTTATTTAAAATTAAATTTATGTTATAACGCAATTAAAACATTACATTTTGAAGATTTTAATAATAATAATCCTGAAACTTGGTTGTTTCAAAAAGTGTCACTAATTTTAAACTAATAATAAATAGTTCTACAAAATATATTAAAACTCAATTTCGAAAACATCCGCAAAAGTTGGGCATGTTGTCTAAATATTAAACTCATTTAGTCTGGTTTTCTGGTGATGGGAAGGTCAAGGTATTAAATGAAATGCGGTATATTTCTTCTAAGATCCTACCCCTCATAATACTTTATATATAATAATCATTATATTCTTATGACTAGGGGTAGTGAAACGCGGAGGACAGAAAAATAAAGAGTTTTTTGAACATTGATTTTTAATACAACACTCATCAACATTAAATAAGAAAAAAATTAATAAAGAACATTTATTCTAAAATAAATTCTTAAACGGTATTCACTTGAAATTAATATAATTATATGAACGATTTCCTCAGATATATTAAAACAAAATAATCTTGAAATTAGTGCAAGTGTAGTTTTAGTTACATAGACCACTCTTCCCCTTGGTCAACAAAGCAACGGAGCCGACTCGCGCGAGAAAAGTCATGCCACTATAATATGGTACATGTATTCAAAGAGTCTTAGCAGATAGACGTACTTAGCAGGCTTGCTTTCAAGCAATTTGTCACGTTCCCAAACTGATGAGATAGCAATTTAAATTTCCTACGTGATTTTCAAGCACGTTGTTCCCCCCCTTCACCCACTTTCCCCCTCTCCAACGCCCCCTTCCCCCCTACCTTTCATTGCGGCTGTCCTAACACACACACACACACCTCCCCCGCCTTTTATTGCTTTCTATAAACGTTTTGGTAAGAAGTAGAAAACTAAATTGTGGTTAGGGACTATTTTTTAAAAAGGGTAAGTATCATTTGTTTCATAGTTTTGTAACGTACAATAAGCGGTTCTCTTCCCCACCAATCTCTCCCCCCCCCCCTTGCCCTCAACAATAAAATGCATATGATAACGGTGGTGTGTGGGGGTGGAGGGGGGGACTCTAAATAGAGGGAATTGGTGTCATGCGGTTCGGTGTGGACTATTGTTGTTCATAAAGAGGATGGTTCGAACTGGAAGATTTGAGGCGCGCAAACCATAGGTCAGACATTTCAATACTCTGGAACATTTCTTACGGAATGGTCAATTACTATAACGATTTCAATAGCGGGGTTAGTTGGTAACAGAGATGGAGTATTATAGGTCCGAGGAGGGAGGGGGAAATATATTTAATTTGTAGGACAATAAGTCTCCGTTAAATTAAGGGTGGATGGGGGGACACGATTTAAGGTTAACAGTTTTAATAGCATTTTTTTGGGTGTGGGGGAGGGAGCAAAATAAATACAATATTGCTTCAGTAGGTATGTTTATTTTAATTTGATACACATAGTAATATCAACAGTGCTCTTGAATATCTGTCATGAACATATTGGAATTTAATGATAAGCTTTTTAAATGGAGCAAAAATGTTTCTTATCAACTTCCAAGATGTCCATGACAGATACTGTAGAGATTATTATGTAAAGAAAATTATAATAAAAGTATGCACTGAAATTTATTTTTGATTTAAAAACTGCAAAAATACTGACCTTAGATTATTATTATTATTATTATTATTATTAGCACCGCGTCTTACTACCCGTTCAGGTTATACGCACTTACACTAATGTGTAATGGTAGGGTGATTGTGAGATGAAATGGAGGACCTACAGTTTAACGTGGAATCCGAACCACGGTGGAGGCCTGGCATTCCTCACATTCACAAGTTGTGATTAATACACGTCTTACTGACCTTAGATCGCGTTCTATTTTTGTTAGCACCACGTCTTACTACCTGTTCAGGTTATACGCCTATGTACTAATTACACTAATGGGTAAGGGATTATAAAGGCTTAATTTAGATGAAGTGCAACGGCATTTGCGTGAAAGGAGAGTGGAAAACCATTTAGGAAAACCACCCTCAGTTCACCCAACCGGGATGGAACACGGATCTCCCTGTCTTTGACAGTCTAGTCCAGCATGAGATTAACGCGTCAGACCACGCGACCACCGAATCGGGTTCGCGTTCCATTAAATCTCATCTTAAATTCAAGACAGCTTGAACCAAATTTAGCGACCACCGTCAGTTTTTTTAACACCGTGTCTTACTACTCGTTCTGATTATACGCTCAAGTACTAATTACACTAGTAGTTTTAGGACTTGGTGATAAGGTTTTATTTAAAGGAAGTGTACCCGCTTTTGCGTGGAGGTAGAGTGGGAAGCCATTTTGGAAAAAAATCATCCTTATTTCACCCGACCGAAATTCGAACCTCTTTCTCCTCGTCATCGGAAGTGCGATAGTGGCGCCTTAGACCATGTGGCCACCGAAGTGGGTCCGTCAGTTGCTGAAACGAGACCTGTGAGTTAAAAAAATACTCTGAGAGAAAGAGTCATAAAGACCAAAATGTTTTAAGACACCAGTTCTAAGACAATAGGAATGGACACGCCCCACTTCCCACAGAAGTATGATTCAACCCAATAAAGTTGACAGCTCTTTTACGAGCATTATTACATATTCAAACAAAGAAACAGCCTCTAGTTCAAATGAAAAAAAAAAAGTAAAGACTCCCCATAATATCACATGATTAAATCATACTCTTTACACTGATTCCGAGACAAATTGGTGGGCGATTAACACATTACTAATGTTACTTTCTTTTATTAAAAAAAAGCTGATCCCATTGTTAAGAACCACTGCATTACTTTATTGTTACACATTCGTCCTTGTCACACATATAATAAGTAGGTAGGTTGTAAGAAGCACCCGTAATAAATAGTTCATGTGGTGGGTATTCCCGGAGAAATGATTCATGATTTCTGGAGGCTATTCGATTGTATGGTTTATATCAAAGATGCATTCAAAACATGCGTGGGTTGACTCAGTAGAACGCTTGTTCTATGTCCTTCAGGTATAAGGTATGGGAGTCACTTTTATCATTTTGTAGTGTTGTATGCTTGATCGATTTAGAGTCGACGTATTGTGTGGGTATAATTCTCAATCATTATCATTAGGTGTTTTGTCTCAGGACAGGTCCCTTCCTTATGTCAGTAAACTTAGACCACCAATGCACCTTGTCTTTGGCTTATTCCTTCAGATCCCAGAATTTTTTTCTTTACTTCAAGTCATCCAATATTTGAATCGTCCTTCTTCCTAAGATCCTCTTTCATTCAACCTTGTCTTCTGTGACGTCGTGCAGAAGACAGTCCTTTCTAAGGATGTGTCCGATCCAGTTTACTTTGTATCGAATAATCACATCGAAATTGGTTCTCTTATCACCCGATCATCTTAATATTTCTTCGTTTGCTACCTTTTATTTCCACTCGATCTTCTCAAGTCTTCCCCAGCACCACATTTGAAAGTTCTTCTCAAACATAAAGTTATTAAATTCCCCCTTTTCCCAAATAGTGAAATCTTATGGCTTTCTTCGCTCACTTGAACAGCTTAACCCAATATAATTGATGAGGGAATTGCAGGTCTTATGGAGAAAATATTTATCTTGGCTTTCTCTCACTTAGCTGTTGCCAAATCTCCTCGCTCTCAATTAAGTCAGAAGGTGGTCTTATGGGGTAAAAAGGAGCAATTGGCAACCTCGACTTGTCTTATATTTTAAGAGAGATTGACCACACAAAAACGAGAGAATGTCAACGCTGTTTCCCAATAGTAACCATGTAGTTCCCTCAGCAATGATATTATCCAGTGTAATTAATTAGTTCACGCTGCTGGTCTGTTTGTTTATTTCTTGCTGATATTTTCTCTTCTAGTCTTCGAGAATGAGCACGATTTCCCATGACTATAACGGATAGGTAAAGAACGGAAGACAGTAATGAGTGGGTGCTGTTTGAAAGGGAATCCAACAGGTAAATGTGAAATAAGTGTCTTACGTTGGTTAGGGCATGTTGAGAAGATGAGTGTGAATCGAGCTAGGAAACTAATGTATGAAGGTAGAGTGTGTTGATCAAAAAGGAAGGGGTAGGCCATCTAAGACGTGGCTACATGTTGTAGAAGAATGTATTAAAAAGATAAACATTCAGAGTTTTAAGAATAAAAGAATATTTATGACTCGGTTTATGGATGTTGTTGAAGCGAAAGGAGTATGCAAGAAGAGAAAAGTGTGGAGAAAGTTAGTGAGGTTGGAGTGGATTAAGTACGTATTTATATTTTTAGCTATATGCACAGTTTCTTGCCTACCACATAAGGGAACGGCGTGATTAGGTATGTATATATAGGCTATGTATGAAAGGTGAACTATTATAATTACGGAAATCAGCCGTATTTGAATCATATTTGATGACATTGAAACATGACACATGGACACGGGAATCGAGCCTGGGACCTCGAACTTAGCGTGCCAATGATTTTTTGTCTTCAAGTTATTCTCTATTCTATTCAAAAACATGTATTTGCAACAATGCTTAGCATAACAATGTGTAAGTTCCCACGCCTGCCTCAGCGGGCTCTTGTGGGACTTACTCGTAGCAATTACATGATCATTCTTAATTTTATGCCCAACCTAAGGAGTTTATTTCGGGTGAGTGAAGGAGGGAAAGGATGAAAACCACCCTCAGGTTCCATATAAGAAGCGCGCCAATGCTCTACCTCTGAGTTACCATGTTGAGGTTCAAATTACGTCCTGGTGAGCTAAAGGGGCTTTTCTCTTCAGCCAAACCTAGCAATAACTACTCTAAATCTACCTTCCTCATACTTGCTCTAGTGGTAAAACTCTGCGGATACTCCGGAAGGAGTCCGAAGGACTCGCACTGATAGCTTTCTTGTTTGCCCACAGTTCATTCTTACCCTCTTTCACTTCTACATACACTAACAGTTTAACGAATTATTTATCTACTTGTTAAATGAAAGATCTCAACAAGCCATTTTAATGAAAAATCTAATTTTTTATAGTTATGGAAAGATTTACAAATATACTCGTGTATATATATGTATTAATTAATATTAATAATACGTATATATACATACACAAACAACTATTTGGGAATATAAATTTATTTATGTTATGTTATTTGACCAATATTTGAATTATTCAAGAATATATAATATGTAGATAATGTTTTAATCTCGTAGCTGGAAAAAAATTAAGAATCAAATAGTCGAAGATATTATTTTTGTTTTTTAGTGAGGAATTTTCCACCTAGATATCATATTTTGAAAATTGAAAAATGACACTGGGATACGGGAATCGAACCCAGGACATTTGGCTTAGTACGCTAATGCTTTAACCACTGAGCTATCCAGGAATCATTCCGAGTTCAGGGTCATTCTCCACTCATATTTTAAGGCAGAGTCTATGATAGACTTGCAGAAATCGTCGGCTACAAATGTGTGATTTTATTCAGATCACGAGCTATCAGATAATGCAGCCACCTTCAACTCGGTAGTTGGCTTAATGCTGCCACTTGTACAATTATTATAATTGTAAGGGATTGCATATTTAAGAATCAAAAAGCCAACTACCGAGTCGAAGGTGGCTGCGTTATCTGATAGCTAATGTTCTTAATAAAATCTCACATTTGTAGCCGACGATTTCCGCACATCCATTATAGACTCTGCCTTAAAATATGAGTGAAGAATGACCATAAGCACGGGACGATTCTTGGATAGCTCAGTGGTTAAAGCATTGGCGTACCAAGCCAAAGGTCCTGGGTTCGATTTCCTTGTCAAACTGTCATTTTTCAATTTTCCGAATATGGAAAAAAATTGCCAAATAAAAGTGAAATATTAATATGGAAATTATTATCATGGGTAGGCACTAATATTTAACATGTTAATATAATTTAATAAATGTAAGTATAATAATTTTACTTTGGTCTTTCCTCCTCCATCTTTCATTTTGACCTCAAAACAAAAACATAATTGCAATACATATTTTTTGTTGCACTCTTCTAATTCACGTTATTACTTTCTCTCTATCTTACAGGTAGAGAAAGTATGGTGATCGTCAAAAAAATCGAACTCGAGATTTTGATGAATTTTGACGTTTCATGACTTACTGAATCCGAAAAAGTGGTTTTTGAATTTCCGTCTGTCTGTCTGTCTATCTGTGTGTCTGTACCTCCAACTAGAGCCTAAACTATTTTACCGATTGAGTTGAAACTTGATATCTAGGGTTTTCATAGGGTTGCCCCGAGGGGTTTTTGGAATTGGATATCTACCCCTAAAATTAAGGGTAGTTTACTGAAGGGAAAAAAGAGAAAAAGTCGATTTTATCAAAATCGGCTATAACGATTTTGATTAAATTTAATTTATAAACATTCATAAATATTCCAAACAAAATGGCTACCCTCAATATTTCGGCAAAATGGATTTAAGGGCTCCAGTCTGATGCGTCAATTAACATTTTTTTAAATAGCTCCGAAACTATTTGAGATATGAAATTACTTAGCATTACAAATATGTATATTTATTTATAATACAGATATTTTATCCGAATCATATTTTTATAAAATCAATAACTTTCAATCTATACGCAATTATATGGATTTTTTAACTTTTTGGACATTAAAGTTTAAGTATTGCGACCGTAAAAATAACCTAAAATGTTGATGGATGTCGACGTCTCATGACCCACCGAACCCTAAAAAATAGTCTTTGCAATGCCGTCTGTCTGTGTGTCTATAAAAACTTAAAATTAAGGGTAGTTTACTGAAGGGCGAAAAGAGAAAAATTTGGTTTTCTCAAAATCTGCTCAAACTATTTTGATTAAAATTCGTATCTAGGCGTTGATTAAGATTATAAATAAACTGGCTATTTTCATTTTCCTATGAAAATGATTTTTAGGGTACATTACAGAAGCGTTAATTTCCGTATCTCCACAACTATTGGAGAAACTAAACAACTTATCATTGCAAAATTGTAGGACTATTAGAAATAAAAAACTTTTATTTGACATATATTTTTATAAAAGCAGCAGTTTCTGAGATATTTGCAAATATATTAATACAATTTTGTGAGCTTTAGTTGTAAACATATAGTACTTAAGTCTTAACGCAATAATTCTCCAATGCCATAGAGTAATTAAATATAAGTATCTAAAAAAAGTATGTTATTTTTCCTTAAAGCTCTTAGGAGAAATGTTTGCATAGCAATGATCTATATCCATTTTAGACTCAATAGTCAATATTTACATTTTTTATTGGTCAAAATGTATAAATGAATAATTAAATATCAATGCGATGACTTGAAGATCTTCAACACCTTATAAAATGTTAAAACTTTAACCAGAATCGAAATTTTAATACGAAGTGTTGACCCTTGTGGAAGACATTAAACTGTTTGAAATGTTCTTAGGTGGACAAAGATGCGCCTCTTTTCTCATTGATTATATATCAATGTATATTATTTTATGCGTGTTCTTATGTGGAGTGGTGATGATACAATGTACATTATTCCATTCAGAAATCTTACGAGTTTATAGAAAGAGAGAGAAAGTCTGTGCGGTGCGCCGTACCATTTATTGAAACATGTGTTGCAATGAAAATTTTAGTAAAAACTTACTGATCTTGGTAAATAGACCAATGCTACCCTATATTATAAAACACAAGCTATGTTTATGTTTGTTTATGAGTTTAAATACCATTTCTAGGAATGGTTTAGGGCATTTTTATGTAACTTGAATTTTTTCTCATGAAATAAAATTAATGGTACGGTGTACCACACAGACCTTCTCTCTGTACTTTGCTTAAAAATTGAGATGTTTACCTAGTACTGGAAAGATATGTGAAACTAGATTATATAAATTGTTGCAGAAACATAATGGAAAATATAGCATCACATTCTACCAAAGAGCACACATGAATTTATAAACATTGTTACATAAACAGACTGAGAAAAAATTAACACCTCTATTCACCAAAGAGCATAACCATCAGCTGCCCATTTCTCAAAAGTAGTTTAAAAATTAATATTATGAAGAGTTTGTTTGTCTGTCATGAGAGATGCGCGATATCTACCGCATGCAGAGGACTGAAATTTTAAAATTAGTAGCACCTGTGCCCAAATATGTACATCTGCAAGCTGAAACTTTAAATTTTAGATTTTTTTAATTGACTAAAAACTGAGTTGGAATAAATAAAATGAAGAGATTTTTTTTCTGTCTATTTGAAACAAATAAAAGCATTGTCCAGGGTAACCATGTAATTCATTGCCTGATTATTACGGGCAACGATGGGTACTTCTGCTGGTTTAAAAATACATGTTTGCTTTTACGAGTAGCTCAGAAACTATTGGTTTTACAAAAAAATATTTCAGTTGAAAGTGTTTTATTTTTAATATTACTATAACTTTGCATAAGCTATTTCAAATCTCAAAGAGACGAGGAAATATAAAAATTGGAGATATTCACTTATTTAAATCACCTTCCAAGTCATTTTTAAGGAAAAATGAAATGTACAATTTAATTTATAGTTTTAAACAACTCCTTTAGACGAATTTTAATAAAAAGTAGTTAAAAACAATATCGAGAAAATCGATTTTATTAATTTTTTTTCCTTGAGTAAAATACTCTTAATTTTAGGTTTAGATATATAATAATTACTAACAAACCCTCTGATGAACCTTATTGATACCATACACACCAAATTATGAGGCAATCAGTAAAATGGTTTAGGCTATAGGTCGAGATACAAATACACAAACAGATAAACAGAAATACCACATCGAATAGAGCAATTTTTCCAGTTCATCACGGAACGTCAACATCAATCAAAATCTCAAATTCATTTTTTTTAACGATCACAATAATTCTCTCTCCAAGGGGTCTCGAGAAAGTAAAAAGGATCTTAAATTTTGGATGAATTGGCTTATCTTATAAAATCCCTCATTCTTTTGGTGACGTTTTGTTTCTATAATGAGTTGTCCGCTTTTGAAAGTTGGGGAGCTACATTAAAAAAAAAAGAGTCAAGTATTTGGAAATAATCTCATATATGGACAAAAATAGTATTCATATTATTTATACACCACTGTGAATACAAATTTGCATATGGAATATTGACATAAAAATACCTTTGTTTTCAAACTTTGATTTGGATTCAAGTTTGTACCCACTAACAAGCAGACAGGATAAAAGTTTGGTTATGTAGCATCAGAAAACAAAACTAGTACTTAGTACTGTACGCTTCGACTACCCTGAAAAAAAGCAAGTTTATCTTGATGATCTACCCATTGGTGTAACTTATAAAATAGAGTATTCGGTCAGGGTAAGATGGCTGCTATCTTTTAGAATAAATAGAGTGTAAAACTGGCATTATTGGGATTGGGTTGTTTAAATATGCGGTAACGTGATTGACTTTGATTCAATAGGACGTTATTTGACCGTCCATACAGTGTGGTTTATTTCATTTTGGGCAAATTAATGGCACCTTTCCTCATAATTCAATATCCCAATTATTTTTACATACAACTCAACCGTTTTTTTTCTTTTTTTTAATTAAAGATTAAACTGCCTATCATAGTAACTAAAATTCGACATTTCTATATTTTTATTTAAATCTCAACCTTCTTACTTGCTTACTTAAAACTCATCCTTCGTACTATTTATCTCAAAGTTAAAACTGTCTATCCTTTTTGTTAAGACTCTATATCCTTATATTTTTCTTAAGCTAACCCTCACTATCTTTTTGTCTAAAATCAACGTTCTTAATTTTTTATTAAAACTCAATATTCATATATATTTTCTTAAAACTCAACCTCATTATCTTTTTATTGGAAACTCAATCTTCTTAGCATTTTTTATTAGAACTCTACCTACTTATCCCTTTTGTTAAAACTAAACCTCTTTACTCTTTTACTTAAAACTAGATCTCCTTTACCGTTTACCTAAAGCTAAACCTTCCTAGTCTTTTTCTTAAAGATCAACCTTTCTCCCCTTTTCCTTAAAACTAAACCTTTCTATCCTTTTTCTTGAAGCTTGAACTTCCCGCCTTTTCCTTAAAATTAAGCCTTCCTAGCCTTTTTATTGAAGCTCGACCTCTTTACCTTTCTCTTTAGAACTCAACCTTCGTAACCTCTTCATTAAATCTCAACCTCCCTTTTTTTCTCAAAACTCAACATCCTTATATTTTTCTTAAAGCTCAACCTCTCTGTCTTTTTCTGTATTACAGCTTATGGCTCATCCCTATCTTACTTATTAATTAACCTTTTTATTCTTCTAGCTTAACTATTCCTTTTATTTATAGCTTAAAATCCCCTTTCTTTTAATTATAATTCAACCCATTCTTTTCCCTTTACTTACTAACTGACTTACTGCTTTTAGCTTAACTTTACTGTTATATTCTTTTGTGGTTCAACATCTCTTAACTTTTCTTTCCTAACCTTTTATTTATAGCTTAACTTCTCTATTATTTCTGTTAAATCTCAATCCCTCTTCTTTTTTAATATTAACTAGTTTAATTCTCAAACACATATTTAGTAAAGTCACGATCAAGTTCAAATACATTTATTATGTAGATTAAAACAGATGTATGAAAAACTTTCCAGTTGTCACTCATTCTCAAATAAATATTAATTGTGTCTAGTAAAATAACCTTTCCTTAATTTTTTCGAAATATTTCCTATTCCACTGTCACAACTACTTTTTTGAGCAGGTAACTGTTCAGAATGCATTTGCCGTGTGAAACAGAGTTTAATCAACCACATTGGCAGAGAGCGCTGAGGAAATGTATGTAAAATCAGGAAATGGCTAAAGTTATAGTGCCATTCACAAGTTGCATCACTCAATATATACACAAAATAAAAACGTTTTAGCACATGTGTTGCACATGTAGTGTCAATATTATTTTTTCTCAAGACTACTGAGTTAAATACAAATATATATTTTTGTAGCTACATTTATATTTGATCAATTAACTCACGTATACATTTTTTTTACTACTTATTTACATGCCTTAGTGTATTCATTCCGCGATAACTTGCCACGTAGTTTTAAGTCATCAAGCTCAAAATCTTTCAAAATACAGTGGAACCTCGGCCAGATGGATTTTGGGCTGATTTTGAATATGTGATCTCCCCTATATTTTCTACTACTGTGGTTTTAATATCCAATACATATACTAATACGGCTGCACTTCTTTTAATACATCTTATTCCCCTTATATCTTTTTGGAGTGCTCATTAACCTGAAGATCAGTTTGATGCGCTTTCCACACATCCAGATGCTGTACATGCACTAAGTCCTTCAGTTGCCTAGTGCTGTCCGTACCATCTGGTAGAAAGCACATGTACCGGGGAAAGTTCTGAAAGTGTGGTGGTTTCTCGCTGCCTTCCCCGATGTATGTATACGAGTGAGCGTGAAAGAGCTTACCAATTTTGCTGTAAAGATACATTCACATAGCCTACAGGGATATTTTACATCGCAAAATCGACATGGGACCGACGGCTTTACTTCCCCTCCGAAGGAAGTTGTGCTACGGATTATTATCGCTCAAGAAAAATCCGTTGACCTCAGCTGAGTTTGAACCCACGAAGATCGGGCTCTAAGGAGAGAACTTGACACCAAGATCACCTAAGTTTACACTCCTCGTATTATGTATTTTATATTAAATATGAACCTACTAAAGAAAATATATAAATTTACTTGTCCCAAAACTCGCAGAAAACATATCGTCGTTCGTAGCGATCTGCCTTCTGCATTAGGACATCCAGGCTAAATTACCGGCGTGAAAGCAATATTTTTCTTTGTTATAACCATGTCTTCAAAAAATTTTTTAGTGCCAAATTAATGAGATGATAACAAGGTTGTATTTGTTCAAAGGTTTAATACATTTTTTAGCCGTGTGACAATCCCCAAATGGTTCAGAAATGCCAGTTTAATATTCCTTATAATAAAACCTCGCATCAACATGAGTCAATACGTCACCTTGACTAAACTCCAGTAAAGAGAAAAACGCCTCAAAGGAAGAACGATTTCATGTTTAATTTCCCAAATAGTATAATAAAGTTGATTTGAGAGACGAATAGAGATTTCTCAAGAGCTGATTAACTATTTGTCCTTTACGTTATAGTTCAAATAAAGGTGGCCAATACATTCAATAGTGAGATTCTCTGAAGTTTGTATTTGGAACGGAAAATCCTCAAAAAGTGGCTGAACAAAAATATTATTTATTTAAAAAAAACATATGAAGTGGCAATATGGTTTTAAGGACCAAAAAAATGGCCAATCATAATGCATAAACATTTTAGGGGTTAGTAATAATATTTTACAACAATATTAGATTTTATAGAAATAATAGTCTTAAATCAATTTACGCTAAATTGTATCATTTTAGTATCTACAACTACCACCACTAATAAATTACATAACTCCCTATTTTCTAATACCGACGTCTTTTTGTATAAAACAAGTAGATTAATAGATAGCCCCTATATATACATATATTTAAGTATTAATGCTACATTGATTCTAATAATACCAGCTTCATTTGTCGAAACATCTAAGACGTCACTATCGTTATGGACTTGGCTGCTGATGACGGGGCGATTGATGTTCGAATCCCGGTCAGATATACTGAGGGTAGTTTTCCCCAATAGTTTCCCACACTTCTTCCATTCAAATTCGGGTAGATTGCCTCTAAAATGCTCTATACTCATCCTAACCCATTAGATAAATGATCATATTTGCGTATAAACTGAACAGGTAGTAAGATGCGGTAATAAAATAAAATAGTTACTCTAAAAAATACAGCCCAAAAACCTCTCCCAAAAACTAGCTTTGGGTATTTTATTAAAAAAATATACATTTTTTTATGAATCAGATGACTTTAAAGTAGTTTTTATAACATTAACAAAATAATTTTTCAAAAAAACATGAAAATTACAATTATATTACTTTTTTTAATCGTATGGCATATATAACCGGGAGGAACATTACATCCAGGTTCAGTCTCTTTAAGTGTAGACTATTAGCCGCTCTGGTGGCACAGAAATATTACGTATACAAAGTCAGGTAATAAAATACATTTGAACTTTTTAATGATACAAGAAATCATAATAAAATCTGAGTTAGCTGGTTTTAAACATATAAGTAAACAAAACGTTAAACAAACTTTTCCATTGCAAATAACATGCAAATGTAAATAAATCTTTCTTTTTACCGAAACGCTAGTTTTAAGTCTTAACACCAGGCAGCTGTTGCCAGTTTAAGTGCACTAAGATTACTTTCAATAGATGATGTAACTTGGAAATGTTTAGATGTCTTTCTTTACCGTATTATGTGCTAGTAATATGTATTTGTAGTGATGAATCCGTCAATACTTGTTATTTACTATATTTTACAGGCTGCACCCACAATTTAAACAAATATTATTTACGTTAATTCTATATTCAGGTGAGCCAAATATTATAAAGTTTAGATATTTATTTGACAGATGTTGATGTATAACAGTTAAGATGTACTATAGTTTTATATTTACAGTTTATATTTTTACAGTACCTACCGTAATTATGTTTAGTCATAGGAAAACACATTGCGTTCACTACAACATTTAAATATTAAAAGTCTATCATCATTAATTTTTACATCTATTTTTAATTAAGTTTATTATCCAATTAAATACACTTCATTTAACTTCAATTGTATTCCCCTGCTATTTCTGAGAACTGTTTTTGAATTATCTGGAATTTTGGACTACCGTGGTTTGGTCTAACGGGGTTTTAATGTATTTGTATTTTTAGTCAATATAAAAAAATGTACTCCACAAATGTATAATATACAATATGATCTGGATAGTTTGACATTAGTTAGTTTGGAAAAATGTATAGTTTGAGACCACCATGATTTTACCATGAAGGTCCGATTTAAATCAATAGTTAAAAAATAGCATTTAATTCGAATTTTAGAAGAAAATACGCACCTCGGTGGCGTTTCGTGTTGAGCTATATTGCCAAGGATTGGAAGATTTTGGTTCGAATCTTGCTTGGGTAAACTGTGGGTGGTTTTTCTTAAATTGTTTTCCACTCTTTCCCCAAGCAAATGCGGATTCACTTCTTCTATATTCAACCTTACCAATTCCTAGCCCATTAGTGTAATTAGTACTTAAGCGTATAACCCGAACGGGTAGTAAGACGCGGTGCTAAGTATTATTGAAATAACATATTTTGACAGTTTTATTCAAGTCTATAAAATACATTGTTAATTTTTTTTAAGTTTGTACTAATTTGAAACCTAAATTAACGACTTTTATTAAATCATCCAGTATGCCAGTATTATCAAATAAATTTATTGAAGCGTAGTAAAATAGAAAACTCCTACAGTGATGGGAAACCTGATCAGATTCACTCATTCTCAACCAGACGGAATAAACAACATTTTTAATTCAGTGAACTTGAAGATGTTGTTTATTGCGTCAGGCTAAGCAAATTACAACAAACAAATATCAATTTTTTCCACCGTAATGTCATTTAATTGCGAGAACTGATTTAAATCTGCAATTTTCGTATGTTAATTTTTCCATGTTTTTATATCTAGTGTTTAAATTTTTCTTATTTTTAAATATATTTATATATTGTGTATGTGTGTCTCGAATAGCATAGACCCTATTTAAAATGTGTGTGTGTTTATATGTAGCATATTTTGAGGTTATTGAATTATTGTGTACAAGCTAACTAGTTACTCATAAAAATGGTTAGTTCAAACTTTGGATATTTAGAGGTTTTTTTACAGATATAGACTTCAAATTCAAATTTCTATTATAGTAGGATCTTGGAGGAAGCTATTTTTAGAAAACACAGACATGTTTCTTTCCGATCAAAACTTTGTATATTTTATTCGATTATAAGAATTATTTCATAATATTGATATTATGTATGAAAAGTGAAAGTTGCAGATCACATAAATTATTATTATTATTAATTATTATTATTTTTATTATTATTATTATTTATTAGGTGTTCTGTTTTACGGCAGGTTAATTTTTTTTGTTAGTGCCCTATCGTCTGGATTCTACTTCAGTTCCAAGAATTTTCTTCTTTCCTTAAAGTCATCTAGTATTTGAATCCCCTTCTTCTTAAGCTCCTATTTCCTTCAATATGTCCTTCTATGACGTCGTGCAGAAACAAAAGCTCCTAAGGATGTGTCTGACACAGTTTGCTCACAACTTGTGACTGTGAGGAATGCCAGGCCTCCACCGTGGTTCGGATTCCACGTTAAATTGTAGGTCCTCCATTTCATCTCACAATCACCCTACCATTACAGATGAGCGTAAGTGCGTATAAATGCCAGGCCCACCGTGGTTCGGATTCCACGTTAAATTGTAGGTCCTCCATTTCATTCACAATCACCCAACCATTACAGATGAGGTAAGTGCGTATAACCCGAAGGGTAGTAAGAAGCGGTCCTAATAATAAATAATGATACAGTTTGCTTTGGATCGAAGAATCACATCCAGAATTATTCTCTTCTGCCCAATCTTCTTAGGACATCTTCATTTATCACTCTGTCTGTCCACCTGATCTTTCAAGTCTTCTCCTGCACCACATTTCAAAGCTCTCCAAATATTTATTTTCCATATTCTTAAGAGTCCAAGTTTCTGCTCCATACAGTGCGATGCTCCAAATGTAGCATTTGATCAGGTTCTTCCTCAGTTTCAAACTCAACTTGCTGGTCAGCAGTAACCTATTCTTGTTGAAAGCTTCCTTGAGCATGGCGATCCTTGAATTAATTTCCTTGGTGCAGTAGGCATCTTTGTCAGCAAACTTCCTAGGTATTTGAACTTATTTATGTTTTCCAACTCCTGGTTTCCAATTTTGATTTTGTGTGGCTCTTCATTTTTGAAATCCCCATCACTTATTGCATGACTTTTCACTGTTGATCTTCATGCAATTTTATCTTCTCCCTGTCTCCACCAGTTAGTCCATGAACTTTTCTTCCTTTCTAAATCAGACTGTACTTTAGCTATAAAATTATTTTCATGTTGCAGGATTATATTTTGTAATCATTATAAACAATAAACAACCATGACTTGGCAATAAAGAAATACCATCTTAAACAAGACAATGCACGGTTAAATCTTTAATATGTAATTTTCATGCAAATGAGATGAACTAAAGAAAAGTTTTGTAAAAACTTAATAAAAATAATAGTTAAGAATATCTATCAAATTTAGGAACAATTGACTCAATATAAGAATTCCTCTGGTGAGTGGAAATATAATAGATTAATTTTGATTCAAAAGAGTAAAGTTGAATTTTCTTTTTTCTTGAATCTTAATGTTAACATTTTTTTTAGAGTCGCAAATATAAATAAGTATCCAATCTTAACAAAATTACAACTCTAATAAAAATGATATAAAAATAAACGATTATCATAAAATGGAGCCTTTTTAGTAAAAAAAATCAGCTCTCATGGAAAAGGTTTGGTGAGACAATATTGATTTATCTGCTCATTTTTCATAAATATAAATAAAACAAATTGTACCTTAAGAGGGGATTAATTATTTTCAGATGGTTTTATATTTATTTAGAACTTTCTATTTTATTTTTTAACAATATAAAACTAGAATGTCCTGTTTTCTATGTTAGACAAGTCTAAATAATTGACTATAGCAATTACACAGAAATTGTGATTTCATAGATAGAGTAGTTTTTTTTAACGATTATGTAGAATCTTAAGAATTCGAACGTCCCATCTCTAATATCGATTGTATTTGCTTAAGAAATTTATTTTCAGTTCTTTTCTTATCTTATGTTCCTCTTTCATTGAGAACACTGCTTCTTTGTACTATAAAAAAAAAAGCAGGCAGGAGCAAGTCAATTATTGTCGGTTCGGTATATTTTTCAAACGCCTCGTTTTAGTATCGGGACTCAAACGTCTATTGGTTGTACAAACTCTCTGTAAGAACCCCGTCCCCCCCACGAAAGCAAAAGAGCACCGCCATATCTCACAGGTGTATGCGGTATGTTTGTTAAGATCTCAACTAATTGGCACGTGCCGGTGAAGTACCCAGCGAACAAAATTTGTTCAAACATGCTTTATTTACATATTTATACCTTCTTCGATGTCGTTTTTTTTTTTTTAGAAATGTTTTCTTTTAGGAATGGTTTACGAACCTGTTTGAAAGACTTTTCGAAGGCTATGCTGTAGATGATCAGATGTAGAATCGTAATAAGCTAATTATTTATTGATTAATAAATGTGAAAATACTTTGAAATAATTTAATATTTTCAATTTGTAATTGTGAGATATCAGATACGAATAGTTTTTTCTTTAACACCGTGAGCTGTTCAGGTTATACGCATATGACCCACTTCGGTGGCCGAATGGTCTAACGCTCTACTATCGCAGTAGACTAAACTTACGATGACGGGGAGATCTAGGTTCGAATCACTGTCGGGTGTACTTAGGGTGGTTTTTTCCAAAATAGTTTTCAACTCTCCTCTACGCAAATGCAGATACACTTCATCTAAATATGCCTTCCTAATCTTTATTACCGTCAGTGTAATTAGCTCATAGGCTTAGGATAACCCAAACAGTAGTAAGACATCGGCTTTAGAAAAAAACCCGCATATGTACTTATTATGCTAAGGAGTAAAGGTTGAAAAGGTTAATTTAAAGGAAGTGTACCCGCATTTGTATGGAGAGAATTAAAACAATTTGGGAAAATTATCCTCAGTATACCCGACCAGGATTTTACCCCGATCTCCCTGTCATCGCAGTCTAGTCTAACACGAGAGTGACGTCTTGGACCTGGGGCCACGAAATAGTTAGTACGAGTAGTTAATCTTTTTATATTCTTCAATTTTATGGTATAAATATTTTTACTATATAAAAGAGAGAGAACTTAAAAAATATCTTTCACAATCTAAAATCTAATACATAATTTATTCAAGAATTCATCAGCTAAAACCCATCGTATAAACATAATTTTTTTTAACGAAATAAGTAAATTCACTATCATAAAATTAATCTAGAATGGTCGTTGTAACCTGAAGAATAATCGCTACGTTTGTAGAAAAACCTCGGTGACAATATAGACGTTATGTGCCAAACTTTTTTTTAGAGACTTAACCCTTTTTTATTTTTACTTGAGTAATTATACTATAAGTAGCGTCCATACACTCACCGATAAACGTAGATTTATATATATATAATTTATATTATATAGGTTTTTGAATGAAATTGTTTTCTTAACCATAATTATTATAAGACGTATGTATTTATATTTAGAGGGTAACGACAAACAATTTTCACGAAATATTCAAATTTTTGTTAGTTAAGTAAAACTACACCGGGGCAGATAAATAATATTATAGTGCTCGAAAATTTCAAACAAATCTAATCTTTAAATTAAAAGCGCCAAAATAACCCTAAGCTATAAACATATTTTTAAATGAGTAATTTGCAATGAAATAACTCTGAAATGACCTAATATATTTCACAATTCATACAAATATTATTTTAATGATGAATAATATATTAATAATATTTTGTTATCTGAATTAAAGTAACTATTCTGATAATACATTCTTATAATGGCGATTTAAATTATGTTTTTTGATATTTAATATTAATATTCAGGACATCGCTTGTAGTGAGTGTGTTTGCGGGTGATCAACACATATGTATCACTTGTAAATAGATATCTCTGAATATTTAGTTCCTAGACTGCTTTCAAACCAATTTGAAATTTAAATTAATCCCAAGCATGAATTGAACCATTTATAGTCCTCTTAAGCAAATGTCTCAAAAAAATTTACTATGGCCGAGGCTCACAGCAAATTAAGATGAGGGTTTTAGTAAAATGTGTCATTCAGTGTAAAGAATCTGGTATATAATAAAATAGTTATATTCATGAACTCTCTACGAGTCTCGTGATTCATGAATACTAATTCTTGTTTTGTAGTCTCATCTGTGCTTGAAACTAGTACATCGCTGAAACAAGGCTATTTCATGTTTGATACAACTGAAGATTGTATAAGAAAAGTAGCGTTATAAGTTACACTGAAATGTTAAATTATATCATGAAAGTCATGCAAATAATGATCTGGGCAAGTATACCTAATTAACATTTACAATTTAATACATTGTACCTTTATGAAACAACGCAATATATTATCTTAATACACAACTGTCTCGGTTAACTGTGGTTAGTTTTTTTAAGTACATTTTACTTTTTCAACCAGAACCTTAAGTATGAAAATACAATAGTTATTTAAGAAAATATAAACATTAATAACGCCAAAAATACTTAATTGTTTTTAAAATAATTCTAACTATATTTTCCCTTTAATTTGTCAATACAAAGGAGTTTTTTTATAATATTAGTTATATATTTATTTGCTGATATTTAACGTGCACTTTATGAATCATTTGATTATATCAGCTCAGGACCATATAGACTAACTTATATCTAGAACAGACACAGCAAACACCCAGCCTTCGACAGTTTATTCATCACTGCGCCTATTTCACCATTGACATTTTTTCGGCCTATGCTGGGAATCGAACTCGAAGTCCCTTTAGCTAGGTGGGTAGAGAAGCTAACGACTGAACTAAGGTGTCAGACATTAGTTAGTGATTGACTTACTGAACATATGGATAATAGGCATTATTTTTTATATAGCTAAGTGTCAATGCAATTTGTGTCAGCTAATTATAATACAAACATAGCCACCATACCTTTGGTTGTTAATTTATCATTTATGGAATGAAAACTTTTTTTAAAAAAGGATTAATTTTAAACTCTCTCAGGTATTGAACTTATTATCTTCAGCTAAGTTGGCAAGCACCGAGAAAATTGTTCCAACATTTGCTAGAGTTGAAGTAATTATTAGTGACGTAGATTATATAGACTAAGAAAAAATAAGATTGGTCTCCTAAAGGCGCCGCCTACTTCAAAGGAAATATAAACACACCGCGATATTTATTACGGAAAAGACCGCTATGAACATCCAAAACTACTAAAACAATCGTGAACTATTTAAGAATGTCTGTTGTGGCCCCATTAAAATTACTATTAACTTAAGGAAGATTATATCTATGCAAAAAATCACTAACTTTGATATTATAACTGTGATATTTCACAAAATGGTTGGGGGACCACGTGTCTAAAATGTACGCTTGTTGTGGCGTGCATACATCTGTAACGCACTTTGCATAAACACACGAACATTAGTCTTTGAAAAAAAAACATGAGGGCAAGATGGACGCTAGTAATTACTATACTTTATTTTCTGCTCGTGACTTTGTCGAAAAAAATCTTCAAATAAAGATGAACACAGCACACTTTGGTCCAGATTGATCTTCAAATACAGTATCCCATTGCAATTAACTATTTTCTAACTAACATATTATCGACCTCGATGATTTTGGTGCAAAGTGATCGCCTCAGGATCCAATGATAGTGGGTTCAAACCCAGCCGGGTTCGATGTATTTTTCTTGAGTGATAAAAATCCGTAGCACAACTTCCTTCGGAGGGGAAGTAAGGCCGTCGGTGCCATGCCGATTGTGGCATGTAAAATAACCCTTTAAGTTATGTGAAAATATACCATTCACGGCAAAATTGGTAGAGCCTTTCGTTATCACGCATAGAAATTATCGTATGTTGATATAATCAGTCGGTTCAGAAAGGGCACGTTGAATACATTTAAAAACAAATCTATCTCTAAAACGGCCTCTTTAAAAAAAATAGTATAACAGATTTACGAGTAATTGTTTTACTGACGAAAGTTTGACTCAAGTATGGCCTTATACTAGTTCTCAATTCTCAATTGTATTGTAACAACGCACGTGGACATATCATGGTGATTTAAGGAGCCTCCTAGCTTGAGTACGTCGGTAGAAAATGTATGCCTGTTAAAACGTCCGTTAAAAGATTGCACGTTGATAATGCGTGGACCCCATTTAAAATATAATGATTCTACAACGCACGCCACGATTCACGTTATTATTATTATTATTATTATTATTATTATTATTATTATTATTATTATTATTATTATTATTATATTATTATTAGCACCGCGTCTTACTACCCGTTCGGGTTATACGCACTTACGCTAATGTGCAATGGTAGGGTGATTGTGAGATGAAATGGAGGACCTACAGTTTAACGTGGAATCCGAACCACGGTAGAGGCCTGGCATTCCTCACATTCACAAGTTGTGATTAATACACGTCTTGTCAGAGGTGAAGGAAGGGTTTGGCAACGATTCACGTTGAAACGCACATATGTACGGTACATTATAAGCTCATGTGTCCCCAGATTAAACGCTGTTGAATATTTTGAGATAATTTCAGTATTTTTTTAAATTATAAAATTTAAGGTTTTTGAATTACACTAGATTCGCGACCATCAGACCTTATATTATTCGGCCCTACGTATTATCAGGCCTGTTGCTTGTTGTTAACAAGTGCGTCTTAAAATAAACTTGTTGTTCTTGCTTTGTATCCGATGTTATATTTCCAAAATAAAGTACTATAGAGTAAAGATTTAAAAACATTATTTATCGTTTAATTTTTACTGTCCTCCTACCATTATTACTGTAATCCTATTTTACATTGCAATCAAAAAATGGGAAGATTCTATTTATACAAAGTTAAATGTTCTGTGAAATTTTTTCAAAAAAGTAGGGAAACCCATACACAAAGTTATCTACACTCGGATTCCGTACTACCCGGCTTCCACGTAATCCGGCCCGGAATGCCGCCACTTTATGCCGGATAATCTAGACTCTAGGATAGAAACATATTAATGACTTTCGGATCCCTTTTGACGTGCGTAATGTCACAACAAATACAAACCACCTAATTTTTTTTTTTTTTGCCTCTGAGCCGTTGGCAATAAGCATTCGTTAGCGTCATGAACAGAACAAGAAAATCAGCGTACCAATTCCTTTATCTATGACTGGGTCAAATGAGGCAAGGTGGCAAATTAACCGACCGTATTTAACCAAACAAATATTTTGCTAGAAAAACTACAAACACATTGGCTTTTTATCGCCTCCCCTTCCTACCAAGCTTAAGGAAAGCTATATTCTAATTTTCATAGAAAAACCATTTATAAAATAAAAGTATGAGATTTTACGGCATAAATTGAAACATTCCATCAGTGTATTATTCTTAATACCCGCCTCAGTGGCGTAGTTGGCTAACGCGCTAGTCGTGTTGAGCTCGACCGCCGAGGACGGGGAGATCGAGGTTCGAATCTCGGTCGGGTGAACTGAGGGTGGTTTTTCCTAAATGGTTTTCCACTCTCCTTCCACGCAAATGCGGGTTCACTTCCTCTAAATTCAACCCTCCCAATTCCTAATCCATTAGCGTAATTAGTACTTAAGCGTATAACCCGAACGGGTAGTAAGACGCGGTGCTAAATATATATATATATATATATATATATATTATTCTTAATATATATATTATATTATATATATTATATATATGATATTATACATATTATATATATGATATTATACATATTATATATATTATATATATGATATTATACATATTATATATATAATATCATTCAAAGGTTACAGCTGCAGCTAACATAATTTACGTAAGTATATGTGAAAGTAGATTTAGTAGGTAACCTTTCTGTCAGATAAAACCTTTCCTATATAAATGGGACTATAGGATAGAAACTTACGAAATGAAATACAAGGAAGGAAGTATATCTTCTCAGACGGATAAACACATTAAAAAAAAGAGTCGATACTTCCAATTTGGTAACATAGCTTGAGTTATTTATTTTATCAAAAACAAATGGCGTTAGATTTTCGAATCAGCCCGTTGCCAGGGATTGTTAGCTAGTTAGCTCTGGCTACCTGGTAATTTACCTTTTGAATTATGTTCTTTGCCCGCCTTTGGCGATACGACTTGGAAGGATAGGTAGGAAGAAGGTAAAACAAAACAAAAAACTTGTTGTAATAGTAGAGTAATGGATATGTTTAGTTAATTGGTTTACACCCGTTTGACTATAAATTGTACCTTTCATGGACGATTGTTTGACACGTTGGTTTTATTGCCGGTTATCAAAATTGAATAATCCATATTTTAACTTATGAACCAGTTTTAAAACCAGCTACGGTGGCTGCATGGTCTAACGCACTACTCTCACAGTAGATTAGACTGCCGATGACGGGGAGATCACAGTTCAAATCTCGATCGGGGTGTAATGAGGGTGGTTTTTTCAAAATAGTTTTCCACTCTTCCTCCAAGAAAATGCGTGTACAATTCATCTAGATATAATCTTCCTAGTCCTTAATATTAATTTAATTAATTTAGCACCATGTATTACTACCCGTTTGGGCTATACGCTTAAGTACTAATTAAGCTAATGAATTAGGAAGGTTGAATTTGGAGGAAGTGCGTCCGCATTTGCGTGGAGGTAGAGTGGAAAACTATTTAAGAATCTCCTCCCTCAGTTTACCCGACCGAGATTCAAACCTCAATATCCCCGTCCCCAGCGGTCTAGCTCAACACGACTTGCGCGTTAGCTAGTTACGCCACCGAGGCGGGTTTAATCCCAAAAACGATTAGCGTAATTAGTACATAAGCGTATGTCCGAACGGTTAGTAAGACTCGGCCTAAGAAAAAAAAGCTATTTTCACATATCCGCACCGGTGGGTAAGCAGACTAAATGTAAAGATCGTGGAGTCAATGATGAGGAGGTCAAGGTTTAGTTCCCAATGGGTCTATAAAGTTTTTTTATATAAATGGTTTCTTACTCTGCTTCCATGAAAATGCAAGTACATTTTTCTGCGTCACTCTCGTAATATACTGGACTGCCGATGACAGTGAGACCGGCGTTCGAATCCCGGTCGGGTTTATTGAGGGTGGTTTTCCCCTCCAAAAGGTTTTCCGATTTCTTTCCACGTAAATTTGGGTAAACTTCCATTAAATTAAACCTTACTTATCCTTAACACATTTGCGTAATTAGTGCATGTGTATAGCTCGAATGGGTAGTAAGATGTGCTAAAAACAAATCTTATATTAGTGTGACTAGATGCGTATAGTCCGGACGGGTAGCAAGACGCGGAGGAACATAGTCAAACTGATGTCACATCATTAAAACATTTCACAAGTGCATCCGTCCGGATAATTCGAATACTTACATTTAATGGGATAGAAATCATAAAGGTAGTATTTTATAGGAAATGTACCCACAGGGATATGGGAATATATAAGCTAGTGATGTAGGCGAAAATACCTTAATTTACCCATCCCGTATATGAACCCCGACCTTCCTATCACCAAAAAAACATAAGAAACTGACGCCTTAGTTTTTTCCCATCAAGTATCTCCACCCATTTGGGCTATACTCCTATTTATTAACTACGCTAGCTAACAAATTATGGATGAGAAAAGTAGAATTATGAGAAAATGTACCTGCGTTTGCATGCTCTTAAATAAAAATAAACAGCATCAGTAGAATCGACCGGGATTTGAACTCCGATATCACCGTCACAGACAATCCTGACTAATGAAAGAATGAGTCGATAGAACATGTGTCCACTAATTCAGGGGACGTTTTATAATACTTTTGGGTGGTAAGAGATCTCTTTGTTTATTGTTCAACATGGATGGAATTTATTAGTTCATTTTATTCTTTAATGAGTTTAAGGGGGTACCTCAGTAAGCTAGAAATTGCCGCGTACACGTTCAGCTCTAACGCATTATTCAATTCAACAATTTGTTATTAAAAATATGGTTCATGCCAAAATAAAGTTGAAAGATTCCAACAGATTCCTTAAAACCACTACATTTTGAGTTTTATAAATATAAAAATGTTAAAATGTGACATTAGCTCATTTAAAAACACATTTTAACCATGATTGTTGATCTATGAGAATAGTCTTTATGAAAAAGAACTCTAGATTTAGCCTTCCTCTAACAAAAACATTGATTTTTTTAAGTCTCACAACAGATAATTTTAAGTTATTTGAAAACTAGCAACGAGCTTTTCTTTTGACGTTTTGATAAGAAGAATATTGGTTTTATTTACACATGACATAGGGTGGTTGTAAATTACGGGGAAAGGAAGTATAAGCTTGGACAGAATATATTCGAATAAATTTAAAAATGACATTTGGACACGGGAATTAAACCCGTAACCTTTTACTTAGTACACCAATGCTCTGACCGCTGAGCTATCTAGGAACCGTCGCGTGCGTGAGGTCTTTGCTCCCTCATATTTTAAGGAAGCGTCTGTAATGCATTGGTGCGCCAAAGCCAAAGGTCTTGGGTTTGATTCCAGAGTCCAGATATCATTTTTAATCTCTTCAATCAGAATCTAGATACGGTTCATAATTATAATCATTCATCCCCAAGATTGGCCTTTCATATATACATAAATGTATAGCATTGCTTTCTCTAATAGACAGAATAGAGAATTAGTTCCAGAAAATACATAGAGCATTGTATTTTAAGCCATGTAGCTTGACAGCGATTTATACTTTCTCGCTGACCGAGGCGTCCGCCTTATCACAAGATTTTTCAACGACCTGATGTAAGTAAAGACAATAAAATACCTTAGAATAAATTGCTCACACTAGCATGGAAATAGGATGGAAACATTATTATTATTATCATTATTATTAGCACCGCGTCTTACTACCCGTTTCGGGCTATACGCACTTACGCTAATGTGTAATGGTAGGGTGATTGTGAGATGAAATGGAAGGACCTACAGTTTAACGTGGAATCCGAACCACGGTGGAGGCCGGCATTCCACACATTCACAAGTTGTGATTAATACACGTCTTGTCAGAGGTGAAGGAAGGGTTTGGCAATCAGATAAATCTGTGCCGGGGACCGAGGATTGAACCCCGGACCCCCAGTACAGAAGTCAGAAACCTTACCTCTAGACCATTAGGTTACCTTACGGAAACATTAAAGTGATAATCAACATTATTTGGAAACCACATCTGGTACACCCGGTTGGTATTCAAACCTCAAATTCCCCACAACAACAGTCGGTGATATTTGAATTTGGCACTTTTGAATAATTGGGGCAGGCTTCTATGATTTAAAAATAATATAATAATAATAATAATAGGGGATTGGTGGGAATATATTTTAGCACAAGTTAATTATTGATAATCAATAATAATGTTAATTAATGCTTAGATTAGCACATACTACGTTCTAAATCGTTATGTTCCATTCTATATCGGAGAGTGCTACGTTATTAATTGGGGTATTCAACTTTTTCTAAAGGATATATGCTACATTCTAGATTGACTTATGATATATTCTAGAATATAGATCAATATTTGCTACACTAACTTCAGTGGCGCATGGTCTAAGGAGCTATTCTCGTGGTAGACTAGACTCCCGATGAGGGGAGATCAAGTTTAAAATATCGGCGGGTGTACTGAGGGTGGTTTTTCCAAAATGGTTTTCCACACTCTCCATGCAAATTCGGGTACTTCCCAATACCTTCATACCCTAACCATTGCTTGTTAAAATAGTACCAACGGTGTATATAATATAATATTTAGACCCGCTTATACCCTTGGGTTTTATACCTTAAGTATAACCTAATGGGGTATTAATTTTGAACTTCGGGTACATAAGAAGCGAGAAAAAACTAAAATCCACGGAGTTCTAAATCAACGTTCTATCACGTTTACTACTGTCACTGGATCATCATTTCATTTCTATAGATCGGTTTTTGTGGTATGTTCCGTTCTAGATCCCATTTGTTATTTTCTAGATCGGTTGATGCTACGCTATTGTTCAAATGGGTGTTACGTACGTTTTAGATCGGTACATGCTACGTTCTAGATCCTCGTTTGTCATTTTACTAGATCGATGAAATGCTCTTTACGTCAGAAGACGAAAGCGTTACGAACGAAAGTGTAATCTTTGCTTTTTTACAATTTGTATGCAGGCTGATTTTTGAATAATTGGGGGCTACGCTAAATACTATCAATGAAAGTAGTCTATTATATACATGCTTAGTAGGGGAGATTTTTTTATCAATTAAATCCATTATTAGTATTTGAGTTATCTATCGTCATGATAGTCATCAAAAGGGACGTTATAAATAGAGTGTGATTATATGAGTAGAGTAATTCTAATTAAGCGATGTATATATAGACAAGTATTACATTTCATTACTTCTGGTAGGACACATCGTGGGGGGAGGTGGAATCCGACGTGTCAAGTAAATCCAAACGAAAGTCTAGTTATCCAAAGTAAAGAAACTAGAACGTGTCACTGCCATAAGCCAAGGCACATTATTACACGAAAGCCAACATTTCATTTGGATTTATAGTGTGTGTTATTTCTCAGGCCGAGGATTGGGCCCGTGTGTTGACCTCCTGGGGGGAGTAGACCAGAGGTGGTCGACCCAAACAGGAGCAGTAATGAGGATTCTGGACCAAGACCCCATACATAATACAACCCAGAACACCCGCCGGAAATATATCACTTACCCATTACCTTCGTTAAATACAACAAAAAAATATGCCCAGAGTTTCAAATAAGTAGTTTATTTTTATTTTTCGTATGAAAAAAAGAAAACAAAGTAATAAAAGGAAGATGGACCCCCCGATGTGACTTATAGCAACAGCTATTAAATTCTTTGTAATATTTTTAGTAACACCTAGTTTTTATGTTTCACACTCATTTTTTCTTAAACATATTTTTTCTTAATTAAAATTAAAAGTGGTATTTATAGTTTATAAACGAATATGACAATTGATACCAAGATTTGAAATGAAATAGTTTGTCTTTAATATAGCTTGGGTTATAATATCATTCAAAGCGTTTGATAGATTTATTGTTTACATGAATAATATTCAAGGAATTACAATTTTTTACTTAATATTGTATTGTCTAAAGCTGCCTTGCAAGTAAGACTCTGGAAGATTTATGTTAGAAATAAATTTATTCAAAACAGTAAATAACTTACGTACTGTACATTATATACTTAGAAAAATTAAAAATATTTCGAATAATAACATACAATTTATAAAAATGTATAATAGTTTATTAATAAACTATATACGATATACGCGTATACTCGTCTACCCGACTCGGTGGCGTAGTTAGTTAAGACTTAGCTTCGTGTTGAGCCAGACTGCCAAAGATGGGGAGAGCGAGATTCAAATCTCGTTCAGGTAGACTGGGGGTGGCTTTTACTAAATGGTTTTACAATCTCCCTCCACCCAAATGCGGATTCAATTCCTCTAATTTCAACCTTCCCCGTTCCTAATCCATTGGCGTAACAATACATAAGCGTGTAGCCCGAACCTATAGTAAGACGCAATCCTAAATAAATAGATTAATATATTTTTTTAAATATAACTCATTATTTAAAACCCAATTATAATTATATTAAAAGTGTTAGTTATTGAAAAGTAGGAGTGATAAAAAGGGAACAGTCCCATTTAAGTTTTCATCTGTTAGAAAATCCTGAAATTTTCTAAAGGACTTTCAGATATTGATTAAAATAGTTCTCTCTCATATTTAAATTAATTAAAAAAAGTATTTGTTGAGGTTCTTGAGATATAAAATTTGTTCTGTAAATTGTGGGTAGTATTACTTTAACCCTTTTCCCACTGTACCCTTAATTAATTTATTTAATGTTATATTAGCTGACCATAAAAGCCTGTTTTTTTAAAATTCCTTGCTACCAGAATACTACTATATTTATTGAATCATATTCGCTATTTGAGCAGTTTTTAGATCCTGGCACTCGTACCAAGAAAGTTCAAAGGTGCTCAATCTCCTGCCCACTACCTTACATATCTAAGTGTCGTGGGGCAACGTGTAATGATAGATGATGATGACAGACACAACCATATATCCTCATGAACACATGAACTAACTTGATAATACAAGTCGAGATAGCAACTGTACGTATTTATTTAACTACTAAAAAACTTATAAAATTGTATTAGTTTCATTAATATATTCCAGATAATTGCCATGAATTATTTTTTTAATAAAATGTATAAATAAATATATCATTTATTTCAAAATTAAATAATCAGATATGTCCACATTATATTTTATAGTTTCTTTAGACTAAATATGAAGCGTACAGAAAAAAAAGGAGAAAGTCATACTACTCACATTTTACAGGAAAATGACTTTTATATCTCAACCCCTAAAAATAACCCAAAAAATTCATTTTTAAATATATTTTTTTAAATACGATATACAGATCTATTAATCATAATCCCAAGTGAAATATAAAGTTATCAGAATTGTCTAACAGATGGCAGTACTATCGATTTGAGCTAAAATTATACTTCCCCCCTTTTTCCCTGTATGCCCTTAATATATAATTGATTGTAAATTCATTTGAACCATAACAGTAGTTATATTAAATATCGTCTTTCCAACAGTATTAACCTGTACTATTTATCTTAAATATTAATATAATGCAACACTGTTTCCCAAATGTCCACCAGTCACGTACCCTTTTGGGGTTCATGGCCTAACCAAAGTACCCCTTCAAGCGCTTTATTTTATATATAATATATAAATAATTAATATAACTTAAATATGCTCTTTCAGTGCTAAGTTAGACGAAGTTCACAACACTACGTGAAAATCTGCGTTAGTTTGATTATCAGACTTATCAATGTAAAAACCTATTTTTGTATTAATAAAACTCAGTGCTAAATCATATACACTTTTAGTCTTTAGCATAACCCTTGGAGTACGTGTACCACAGTTTGGGAGACATTGTTCTAAAGTTAACAATTTGATGCTATTACATTACAATATATTCCACAGTTTCATGGCTCTTTTATATTTAGAATTTATCTAAAAATATTCATTGCAAAAAGTACTCATTTTTGAGAAATCCTGAGGTTAAATAATATAATAAGCGTTACAAAAAAATAAAAACACATTCAGCCTAAATTAAATAAACATTCGCTAAAGGTAGATAATATCTATCAGTGATAAAATATAATCACCCTCGAGCCAAGCAATTTCAAGTCTCTTTTGGCTGGACATTTTTGAAGCATGAATTAAATAATTATTTAGTAGTCATACTTTAACATGAAGGTCAAGATTGAATTAGATTTAGCCAAAGTTTATTAATTTTAACGTAAATGTTGAACTATTTCCTAAACACTTTACAAAACTCGAATTCACATTTTAATACTTTGAATATACTTCTGAGTAATACCTCCTGTAATACCCGTTTCGGCGGCCGCATGGTCTGAAATGCTACTCTCGCAGTAGATTAGACTGTCGATGACAGGGAGATTGAGGTTTGAAGCTCGGTCAAATGTACTGAGGTTGGTTTTTATAAAATGGTTTTCCATTATCCCTTTACGCAAAGGCAGGTACATTTTCTATAAATATAACCTTATCTCAAAAGTCATTAAAATCATTAGCCTAGCTAGTAGGCCTACATATGCGTATAACCTGAACGAGTAGTTAAGCACGGTGGTAAAAAAAATCACCCCCTGTAATGCAATGTAAGTTTTGATAAGCCAACCTGGTTATAGGAATATGTTCTAATAGCGCCAATAGGTTAAGGATGAGTGAAATTGAATTTAGAAGAAGTGTTATCGCATTTGCGTGGAAGGAGAGGGAAACCTATTTAGGAAAAACCACCCTCGGTACACCCTACCAGGATTCGAACCACAATCTCGTTGTCATCGGCAGTCTAACATAATGCAAGAGTGATGCCTTGGAAATTATGGCCAGCGAAGCAGTTATCAGTTTTTAACCGAACTAAATTAAGATAGCCCATAAATTAAGATAATTTATAAATTGAAATTTTTTGCCATTCATGGACATTTTACTATTATATTTCCGAATATTTTTTACCTCTTAAACCAAATGTCATTTTGTAATCTGACAGTCCAAATAAAGGTATGCTAGCATTGATGAGTGTAACCAAATATTTAATACTTATTTATTTTTGCTAAACAAGCCTCCATAGTTGTTTTTGTTTTACATAATTTGGGATACTCCTAGATTTAAATAGTGGAGCCAAAATAAGATAAAGCAAATCACGCCAGTGGTGTCCCAGAGTGGTCTATGTATGTGTATTTCAAGTTCGGCCGAAATATACAACTTAGTTCAAAAGTTAATATGAACACACTGACACATATGTACACACGATCATCTAATTAGTCCTTTTTTTACATCAATAAAAGTCTAAATTAAGAGGATTGCTTTTTTATCGTTGTGAATGAAACTATAGTAGGATTCTGGTAGGAAGAAAGTTATACATACTAATACTTAGCATCACGTTTAGAGGAAGTGAACCCGCATTTGCGTAGAGGGAGAGTGGAAAACCATTTAGGGAAAACTATCCCCAGTTCACCCGAGCGAGATTCGAGCCTAAATCTCCCCGTCCTCGGCAGTCTAGCTCAACACGAAGCTAGCGCGTTAGCTAACTACGCCACCGAGGCGGGTCGAAAGTTATACAAACATACTCAAATATCTTTAATATATTTATGTGTTAAGACATGTGATTTGAAGCTGTCGCTTTTGATAATTGGTAGGTGACCTGGTGGTCTAGGGGTAAGGTGTCAGACTTCTGTGCTGGGGGTCCGGGGTTTAATCCTCGGTCCCGGCACAGATTTATCTGATTGCCAAACCCTTCCTTCACCTCTGATAAGACGTGTATTAATCACAACTTGTGAATGTGAGGAATGCCAGGCCTCCACCGTGGTTCGGATTCCACGTTAAACTGCAGGTCCTCCATTTCATCCCATAATCACCCTACCATTACACATTAGCGTAAGTGCGTATAACCCGAACGGGTAGTAAGACGCGGTGCTAATAATAATAATGATAATTGGTACCAATACCTGTAAAGTAACACAAATAAAATAGTATAATGTGGTTTAGTTTTCAGAGTTCCTGGATACAAATCAAGAGGCCCCAGGTTCGATCCCCGGTGCTTCCAGACTTTTCCTGTAATTGGATCAGCTCAGTGTCGTGAAGACAATCGAGGAGCTACTTGTATAAATATATAATGGCTCTGGTCTAGAAAACTGAGAGTAATGGCCAGAGTATTTGCTGTGCTTACCTCATAACTCTCTCTATAAGCAAATGTTGGCACTATTGCAGCCAACATACGATGAACGTTCAGCCCGTATAGCTCACTTGCAGGATGATGACATGAAGATATTTCATCAACATTGACCAAAAAATAATCTCTGTTTTGTTTATAAAAGGTATTTCCTACTATTCTTACCACTATTCCAATATATGTGTCTTAGTTGCATGTACAAACATATCTATACAGAGTGTACCCAGGTTAAACGGCTAAACTTTGGGAGTGGTAGTGGATCAAAGAACTAACTCAAACGGTATTTTGGAGAGTTGCTAGTTTTTGCTCAAACAGTAAAAAACTAAATAAAAACACGTCTTTCTGCAGAGATCCTCAGCAATGGCTTAATATTAATTTTCCTGGAAGATGGATCGGTCGTGTTCGACCTGTGACTTAGCCTCTCCGTTCACCTGATTTAATGACATTAGATTTTTTTTGTATGGGGGGAGCTCTCAAGGAAAAAAGTGTATGAAGTGCCTCTTAATGACCTTCAATGATTTCGACAAACGATGACGTAAGCGTGCAAGAGACAACAGTCGCACAATCTCGCTCGTTATGTCATTGATAGGTGCAATACTTGTCTAAGGGCTGGGTTTTTATTTAGTTTTTTTTGTTTGCGCGAAAAGAAAGCGAAAACTAGCAAATCTCCAAAAGACAGTTTGAGCTAGTTTTTCTTTATTCAATACCACTTCCAAAACTTTAACCATTTAACCCGGGAACACCCCGTATATAGCAAAAGAGCTCTATCTACCGAGTAGAAGCTCCACATACAATGAATGTTGGCGACACAAGGTTGGCAACATTGTCGGGTTTCCAACGACACAGGGCTACGCATTTGAATGGGAGCTGCGTGGAACAGATTTATATCACCAGATAGATGTATTTATGGGTCGTGTAAAGGCCAACACTCCAAGTTACATGGAAAAGTGAGGAAATAATAGCCCCAATCATTTTTGTCGTTCTATTTCACCATAGTAGCACAACACAATAATCTTGTTAATGTTACACAATTTTTTATTTAACTGGGAACTAAATACAATAATCTTAAAAACAATAATTTCTAAAACTAATACTTATTTTTATAAGAAACTTATTTCTTATCTTAGTATTAAATAAAATAAAGCTTATTTTAATAGATTTAATATAGTGTTTTACATTTGAAATCTTAACATTTTTTTTATTTAAACTTAGATACAGTATTGTAGTATAGTGTTATTTTAATTTTACTTACACAAATACAAATCAGATGACTTAATTTTATCTTACAAATATATTAAGGGACATGATAGTGTATTTGTAATTAAGTGTTTAGTAATTTAAAAATAATTAGATTAATTTAATAGAAAACATCATTTTTAAGACACATTGATCGTTTTCACAACGAATTATGTGAATATTAACACAAGTATATTATAATATGGTTATACTGATACATACAATATGTTCATTTAATCAAAATTTAGTATCCCACTGAATAATTTTTGATTAATTATAATTTGCAATTACGAAGTTTAAAATAATAGGAATATTTGTTTCTAAAATTTTTTAATATAGGCCTATTTATTTTCCTTACATAAGTAATGTAGGGTATTCTGAAGTAATGTTAAACATAGCTGCGATTAAACTACAAATTAATTAATATTAATTTTAAAACAGCTTGATTTGAATATGTATATATTCAAAAAATAAAATATTCATCTACATTCAAACTGATCTTCAAAATACAAAACACGCTTTTATAATATATACATACTTTGATTTAATTTTTATTACTAAAAATAAGTATTTCTATTCCATATTATATGATTTAAAAGATTAGTTTTGAAAAAAAAAGTCATCCTTATATCGGTAACGATTCTGCCTATTGAGTTTAGGATACTCGTTTTTATTCTCGCCAAGGGTAAACAATTTATTGAATTATTATATTATTTATTTCGTTTCACAAGGCAATTCTTATTTTAAAATTAAATTAATAACTTTGAAATTGTAAGACATTAAATGTTTAGTATAAACGATTATTCATTGAAAGAATGTGACACCGTAAGATCGTATTTTGGAAGTCATAGTAATATAAAAAAAATAGAATCAAACTATTGATGAAATATAAAATTGAAAAAATAATTTTGATCAAAAGATCGGGTAGAGAATACTACTTTTTTTTTATGAATTATATAAACGACAGTTCAACTGTTTGTTCAAGAAAAGTTATGGTTAAATTAGTGTTTAATTTTAATAAAACATCTTATAGCGATCCAAGTTTCTTATTTCCAACCAAAAATAAAACTTCCGATCTAACAAATTTTTGGAGACTCTACTATTAATCTTGAGTTCGGAGGTTTGTTGTGTAGTAAGTAAGGCGCTCGATCTTAAAAAGACACTCCCTACGAGTTAGACAGTGTATTAATGGCACCACGTGATAGTAAAGAAAACCGATATTATCTTTAAAGGTTGGGTAAACATTGGCCGGAGTGACATTATACCTGCTTATTCCAATCTTCTCATATTCCGATGCAATTATTTAGAATGTCGTTAGTCCTCTTTTACAATTATTTGTAACTTCAATGAAATACGTCTTGGTGGACGTTACGTTTTGTCGATGATATATCGGGTGTATTTCTTAATGCGACGTTCGTGTTTATTTTCAAATTTTAAAAACCTTCAGTAAGAGTTGAAATTGCAATTACATCCTTCAAATTATCATATTCACTATATATTTGTTAAAAAATAAGTTTTAAAATAATAAGTGTATTGCACAAACTTTTTCATTTTGTGTATTATAGCTTAGAATTTCATTTTCAAAAATAGGTTTTAACTAAATTACTTTTAAGTAAGTTTTCCTTATAAAAACAAAGACATAATATTACTAATAACAATATCCACACTTTATATACAAATTTTAAACCAAACTGTTAAAATATTTTTAACAAATTAAAAATTTTCAAAAATAAATTATTTGTGACTCATCTTAAAATAGTTTTTGATTTGTAAAATAAAAATGTATTCTTATTTATTATGAAAAAACTATTCCCAGATACCCGTTTTGAATCCAATCTTGCCATTTCCAAAACATTTCAAGCTTTCTATTATTTGTATTCAGTAAATTACCCTTAAATTAATTTAGTTTGGAAAAATAAACATACATTATTATTGATCACGTAAAATAGTCCCATGTTACTAATTTTAAACAAAATAACTGAATTTTAAAAATATTCAAACTTTACAAAAAATCATTTATCAGTAAACTATTATAAAATGAGTTTTTATAAAATAAATATGTAACTTTATTAATAACATAAAAAAACTTAACAGATACCCACTTTGAACCAAATCGTTAGAGCCATTTTTAAAATATTAAAATTAAAAAACAGTCATAGTAAGCTAACCCTTAAAGAATGTTTAACCTAAAACCAAGTATACAGTGCTGTTTGAGAGGTCATAAATTTTAAATAAAATCATTAAAGTAATTTTTAGAAAAAATTGAAATTAAAAAATCCCTCGTCAGTAAACTACCCTTAATTTGAGAGCAAGGGTCAAAATTTAAAAAAATGCTCAGAGGTATAACTAACTATAACATCTAGTTATCAGGTTTAAACAAAATCTACCAAACCGTTTAAAATTTGTGACCAAGGACATACAGACAGGAAAAAAATAATAATTGTAAAATCAACTTTTTTTTTGTGTTTAAACACACATAAAACGTAAAGATTCGTCATAAGCTCAGCACAAATATTTTCACGATTACACTACTTTCTCTTGATATGATAAAGTAAAGTGCACAGTAAATTTACTATTATAATTAAACTAATAACAATATTTTTTATAAACTCACTTCACTATATTTCCCTCACATATGGCTTACAAATTTCCTCACATGGATAATGGATCTTAGTATTAAATACGGTAAGTACGTATCACTTTATACTATGACATCTAATATCATTTAACTAAGCCCGATGACGTAACTCCCGTTTATGATTTTAAAACACACCATTTCTTTGAAATGGAAAACGCACATTGTCAGTAACTCTTGGCACGAAATAGGTAAGTACAAGACGCCAATGACTACATGACAGATTATTTTATTTCAATCCTTTTATTTAATTTATGACTGTTCACTAACACACAACAATATTTGCGAACTAATTCATATATATTATTCGTTGAAGAAAGCTATGTTGCAAAAACTGATAAGTAAAAGGACTATTTTCTTATAGAACGTCACACCGCCGTTTTGTTGTGTCCGGGATATAATGGTTGTACTTCGTTTCGGACGCTGTTCCATCAGCTGGAAGGTCAGGACCTGCTGGATGGAAGGTGATGTCATGACTCGTCCCTTGACGCAAAATATGAGGGGGACATTGAGCTACTGGGCGTATTACTCCTTCAGCACTGGACAACGATTTCAAAGAAGCACCTATTGATCTAGTATGACAGGTAGGACTTTGGTTGCAAGCGTGACTCGGACCCCGGAGGTTTGGGCTGCGTCCCTTTTTTTCTGTTCAAGCTCGTTATATTTTCATGCTCCTCTAATTATGAGTAGGCCTCAGTGATCTTGGGCTAAGTGCTCGCCTCAGGACCAGATGCTCGTCGGTTGTAACCTGGAACATGGATTTTTACCGAGTGATGAAAATTACGTAGTGCAACTTCCTTGGGAGGATAAGTTTAGGCCGGTCTCTCACCAATCTGACAAAAACATTCATATGACGAGACATTTTGTCATATTATAGTCCAACGGAGAATTCAACACGTTGTTTAGATCAGTTGCCGCACACCGAACTAACTTTGTCATATGACATCGAACATATATCCGATGAAAGTCCATGAACTTCTGTCCGATGGATGGGTTTTGCTCATTTGACAAAACCTTACCTGAAGCAGGTCATCCTATTATTACTAAGTAGAATTATTATTATTTATTTATTGTTTACATTAATCTTATGAGCAATCTCTCGGTTGCCGTGATGCTTTGTCTATAGTTTGTGTGAAGTTTCCTAATCTTGCCTTCAATTAACAAACGAAGAAAATCAAAGTTTCTACACTCATGCGAGTGACATTTTTGAACTTCTTTTCATCTTCTCTTAATTTATTTAAAAAAACTAAAATGTATGTTTCTTTGTACAGAGGATACACCCAATACTTTCTTTGTCTGGTCCTCTTCTTCCAATAACAGTAAAGAACAACTACTTAGAAGTAAAATATCTATATCATCTTCACATGACGCCATGACAGTGACTGGGCTTGAATTTGGTCCGAACTTTGTCACATAATCGTCGCTCACTGGATCTAACAATTGGTCATATGAAACCATGGAAAGTTCTGTCAGATTGGTGGAAGATCGGCCTACAGCCTCTCTTGTCAATTCTGGGGTGTAAAATATCCCTGAAAGTATGTGAAAATCCTTTACCAGCAAAATTAGTGGGATCTTTCTCGCTCGCTTGTATAGATCCAGGGAGGAAAGCAACGGTTAACTACTGCATTTTCAGGAATTCCCTAGAGCATGTAATTTTTCACAGATGGTGCGGGCCGAAGGGTTGATTGTATTCCTAGCTCCGTATTGATGGTAGGAGCATCAGCACCAATCTTCGGCTTGCAAATTCATTATTATTAGTACCATAAAATAAACAAAAATGTTTTTACTCAGATTTTTTTCAAACACCAGGTCTTACTACCCGTTTTGGTTGTACGCTTATTTAAAAATTATTCAAATGTGTTAGGGTTGAGGACAGTTAGATTTAGAGGTAGTGTCACCGCTTGTTTGTGGAGGGAGAGTGGAGAATCATTTTGAAAAAAAAAATACCCCAAGTACACTCGACAGGAATTTAACTCCGATCTTTCTGTCTTCCCGTCTTATATTCAGAGTTTAATTTTTATTTATTATTTGACCTATTTAATGTTCACTCTCTGAACCAACTGATTATATTAGTAAGCGACTTATAAACTAAATTAAATCTATATCAGACACAACACCCATCCCCTGACCGTTAATTCATCAACTGTGAAAAGGGAAACCCACATTTCCCCAATGATACATGTTTTGGCCATGTAAATAATCGTAGCTGGAATCCTTAACTCAATAGAAATACACACTATCGATTGAAAAAAGAGCCAGGCTTCAGAAAATTGATAATTATCATGGATAAATACATTAATGGTTAGGTAACTTTTATATGATTATTTTAATTTGATTGCTTCGAAACTATTTTTTATGCTTGTGACCTTTCAGGGTAAACGAAGTTTACATATTACGCTGATCTGACTATTTCTAATTCACCTACACCCTGATTTTGGTTGGAATAACATTAGAGAAAATTCAAACATATTTATTTGCGGCACACATTGATATAATTTTACTGTATTATTTATATTATTCTATAGGTATTTATAATATCTATCAAAAATAACAGCTTCAGATAACATGACTTGATGTATGATTATATTAAAATTGTTTTAGTAACTTTAGTAACTAACTTCTACTGTTCTTCCTACCAGAATCATACTTTACCTAAGCTTAGCATGTGTCTAATCCAGCCTTGTAGTTTAATGTAGTTGACAGTGCACCGGGCTATGAACCTAGGAATCCAAGGCTCGATTCCCATCTGGTATCTTGGTTTTTTTCCTCTTAGGTGGAATTATCCCAACGGTCACAAGGGGTTGGTAAATTAGGCTTAAGTTAGATCCAAGCCTCACACTGTCCCACACCTCCATATTCAATTTCATCACATCATCTCATTACGGGTACGTGTAGACAACCTCCTAAAGTGTAACCTGGGTAATGCTCTGTTCCACCAGAGTGGCAAATAGTCTAATTACAGGCGACCGAACTGGATGTCATGTTAGTCGTTCCATACCCTAAGAAAAAAAAACGTACCCTAGGCACTTGAAAAAACACCACTTGCAACTAAGCTCTTTTTTAACTCGAGCAAATAAACTGGAACACATCTATTGATTACATTCACACTTTAAAAACATTTTCATCTTTTGATTTTCGACCTTTCTTTTTTTTAATATATAATGTCCAAGTAGTCTATGTAAACATATATTACCAAGAAAGTGTAGTCAAAGACAGACAAACACGTACATATTAAAAAAAAAAGGTACAAGAATTTCCCAGATAAACATGTTTTCGTTACTCTTGAGAAAGTAGTTCTAGCCATGCCGCCTGGTCGCCTGTCTTGGATCTGCTCGTCTCACTAAAGATTTATTACGTGCGTTACCACACTAACTTCTACATATTTTTACCAATTAGAATAACATTTAATATTTAAGAGTAGTCAAGCATGTGCCACCAAACATTTCAGTAAACCCTACTGAGAAAAAAATAAAACAACACCACACTTTCACTAGGAAGAATGATTTATCCATAACAAATCTAAAATAAGTGATGATTTATAATTTACAATCATTTTTAAGAAAATATTTTTTTTTCTTGAAGGCCGGAGGATATTCAGGGATATATTAACGACATCATATAGTATATGTGTGTATGTATGTATATATATATATATATATATATATATAAGCTGTTTAAAAATACATTTACGATCCTCTTTCCTAAAATTCTCAATGTGACATATTAACTTGATACAAAAAATATATTTTAAGTTCATTAGGAAACTCTATTTTATTTTTTCCCACAATAATAATTTTGTTTAGAGTTAGCTACTGATACTTAGACATTATCAACATAGTCAACCAACACAATTGCTCTTTTTATTTATATTTAAATAAATTAGTAGTTTATATATATTTTTAAAAATATTTTTATGGTGAGAATGTTATGTTTATTATGCCTCTATTAAAATATTAAAGATGAAATGTGGCTTATACTTTTATCTTTAACTAATCTTACTATGTTACAATAGGTGGTAAGCTATATCTTATAATCAATCTTTAATTTTTTAAACTTCAATTAATTTATATATTTAATCATTTATTAGTGTTGCACTATGTTCATTGTACAGATAAAATGGGGCATGTTATAAATATGTTCTATAGTACTCAACGCTATTCGCACGTTATCAACCACTCTTGAAGAACATAACTGGTTTTAATTTTATCCTCGAAACCTAAAACCAATCCGGCAATAAATCAGTCATGTTTTTAGACTCTTAATGTAAAGCAAAACAACCTTTATTGTAGTTGTATTACTGTCGTAAAAAGGTTCCAAAAGTTGCTAATGTACGATACATTATATGCCAAAGAGACCACCCAATGAACTTTTGATAACAGGTTTCATTTGATTCATTGTGTACATCTATATGGATTTATATATGAATATATATATATAAAAGTGTGTGTGTGTGTGTGTGTAAGAATGAAGTAGCTAAACATGTACGTATCATAGTTCACCATTAATTAATTCTACGAAAATGTTTATCAAAGTAATTAGCTAGTATGAAACTTTTGCACATAGAGTTTTATTCCACTGTCGCATGCTTACACCAATCGGGTAAAGATGAAGGAGATAACATTTAGAATAAATATGTCATCATTTTTTGAGAAGGAAGATGGAAATTAACTAGAAAAAAACCAAGGTCGCTGATATTTGAACATTAACCCTCACGTCAATATAATAATGTGTTGATTAGTACTGGCATCTTAGTTTAGGTTAATTAAATTTAAGTCCCGCTATTATGCTGATAATACAAACTAATAATCAAGACCTATGTTAACCTACACTTTTGCATATACATATATGTAATTTAATTTTTCAAGACCATTAAATGTATGATATATATATTATTTACGATATAATAGATTTGACTTAAAAACATAATTTTGTTTTTTCTCTATTATTGTTTAAATTTTCACTATAAATATTTAATGAAAATAAGAAACCATGACCAAATAATATAAAGTTCCTCGCTTCGGTGGCCGTATGGTCTAAGTTGTTACTTTCACCGTAGACTAGACTGCCGATGACGGGGATATCGAGGTTTGAATCCCGGTCGAATGTACTGAGGGTGGTTTATCAAAAATTGTTTTCCACTCTCTCTCTCTCTCTCTCTCTCTCTTTTCTCTCTCTCTCTCTCTCTCTCTCTCTCTCTCTCCAGTCAAATGTGGGTACACTTCATCTAAAACTATTGGCATAATTAGTACATAAGAGTATAACCTGAACGGGTAGTAAGACGTGGTGCTAAAACATTAAACAAATAGCTTCAATTTCCCTGCGATTGCTGGTTGGAGTTTATGGTTTTGGTGCAGCTTCTTTTTGTTGAAATTTGAAAATTCTCCTTGGCTACACAATTATAATATATAAAACAGATCACTACTTTGTTAACAGGAAATAAAATCTCATCCAAATCGATTAAGTACAGTAGTTCTATAGTCATAAGAGAACACACATACGTACAGAAGCTCTTCTTTATATAAGAATGTAGTTACATTAAACACATGCTCAACACGACTAGCGCGTTAGCCAACTACGCCACCGAGGCGAGTATAGAATATTTTGAACACAATCAGTTTTACTCACTTATAATTTAAAGTGGATTAGTTGTGCGAATGATATAAATTAAGGTCTTGGAATCCTTCTCTCATATTTATTATGAACCTAGCGATCACTACCGCATCTCAGAAATTAGTAGTTATTCATGATTGACTTCTTATTTACCTCCTCCTGATTTCTTTCCGCCTTTACTCTTGATAACTGAGCGATACTTCCCCTATCTATAATATTTTGCCTGTGGGTAGTTCACCATGTTGGACTGGTTTTTTTTTACTTCTTCTTTATATGAATACAACCCGCCTTGGTGGCGTAGCTAGCTAACGGGCTGGTTTCATGTTGAGCTAGACTGCCGAGGACGGGGAGATTGAGGTTCGAATCTCGGTCGGGTGAACTGGGGTTGATTTTCCCTAAATGGTTTTCCACTCTCCCTCCACACAATGTGGGTTCACTTTTTATAAATTCAAGCTTCCCAATTCCTAACCCATTAGAGTAATTAGTACTTAAGCGTATAACCCGAATGGGTAGTAAGACGCGGTGCTATAATTTTTTGTATTAATAAATAAATGGTACGGCACACCGCACAGACTTTCTCTCTCTTTCTATAAACTCGTAAGATTTCTGAACGGAATAATGTACATTGTATCATCACCACTCCACATAAGAACACGCATAAAATAATATACAATGATATAGAATCAATGAGAAAGAGGCGCATCTTTGTCCACCTAAGAACATTTCAAACAGTTTAATGTCTTCCACAAGGGTCAACACTTCGTATTAAAATTTCGATTTCTGGTTAAAATTTTAACATTTTAAAAGGTGTTGCAGATCTTCAAGTCATCGCATTGATATTTAATTATTCATTTATACATTTTGACCAATAAAAAATGTAAATATTGACTATTGAGTCTAAAACGGAGATAGATCATTGCTATGCAAACATTTCTCCTAAGAGATTTAAGGAAAAATAACATACTTTTTTTAGATACTTACTTATATTTAATTACTCTATAGCATTGGAGTATTATTGCGTTAAGACTTAAGTAGTATATGTTTACAACAAAAGCTCACAAAATTGTATTAATATATTTGCAAATATCTCAGAAACTGCTGTTTTTATAAAAATATATGTCAAATAAAAGTTTTTTATTTCTAATAGTCCTACAATTTTGCAATGATAAGTTGATTAGTTTCTCCAATAGTTGTGGAGATACGGAAATTAACGCTTCTGTAATGTACCCTAAAAATCATTTTCATAGGAAAATGAAAATAGCCAGTTTATTTATAATCTTAATCAACGCCTAGATACGAATTTTAATCAAAATCGTTTAAGCAGATTTTGAGAAAACCAAATTTTTCTCTTTTCGTCCTTCAGTAAACTACCCTTAATTTTAAGTTTTTATAGACACACAGACAGACGGCATTGCAAAGACTATTTTTTAGGGTTCGGGGGGTCATGAGACGTCGACATTCATCAACATTTCAGGTTAGTTTTTTTTTATACGGTCGCAATACTTAAAATTTAATGTCCAAAAAGTTAAAAAAATTCATATAATTGCGTATATATTGAAAGTTATTGATTTTATAAAAATATGTTTCGGATTAAATATCTGTATTATAAATATATATACATATTTGTAATGCTAAGTAATTTCATATCTCAAATATTTTCGGAGCTATTTAAAAAAATGTTAATTTACGCATTTGACCGGAGCCCTTAAAGCCATTTTGCCGAGATATTGAGGGTAGCCATTTTGTTTGGAATATTTATTAATATTTATAAATGAAATTTAATCAAAATCGTTGGAGCCGATTTTGAGAAAATCGACTTTTTCTCTTTTTGCCCTTCAGTAAACTACCCTTAATTTTAAGTTTTAATAGACACACAGACAGACGGCATTGCAAAGACTATTTTTAAGGGTTCGAGGGGTCATGAGACGTCGACATCCATCAACATTTCAGGTTAGTTTTTCTTACGGTCGCAATACTTAAGCTTTAATGCCCAAAAAGTTAAAAATATATATATAATTGCGTATATATTGAAAGTTATTGATTTTATAAAAATATGTTTCGGATAAAATATCTGTATTATAAATATATATACATATTTGTAATGCTAAGTAATTTCATATCTCAAATAGTTTCGGAGCTATTATAAAAAATGTTAATTTACGCATCAGACCGGAGCCCTTAAAACGATTTTGCCGAAATATTGAAAGTAGCCATTTTGTTTGGAATATTTATTTATGTTCATAAATGAAATTTAATCAAAATCGTTAGAGCCGATTTTGAGAAAATCTACTTTTTCTCTATTTGCCCTTCAGTAAACTACCCTTAATTTTAAGTTTTAATAGACACACAGACAGACGGCATTTCAAAGACTATTTTTTAGGGTTCGGGGGGTCATGAGACGTCGAAATCCATCAACATTTCAGGTTAGTTTTTTTTACGATCGCAATACTTAAGCTTTAATGTCCAAAAAGCTAAAAATATATATATAATTGCGTATAGATTGAAAATTATTGATTTTATAAAAATATGTTTCGAATAAAATATTTGTATTATAAATATATATACATATTTGTAATGCTAAGTAATTTCATATCTCAAATAGTTTCGGAGCTATTATAAAAACTGTTAATTTACGCATCAGAACGGAGCCCTTAAAACGATTTTGCCGAAATATTGAGAGTAGCCATTTTGTTTGGAATATTTATTTATGTTCATAAATGAAATTTAATCAAAATCGTTAGAGCCGATTTTGAGAAAATCGACTTTTTCTCTTTTTTCCCTTCAGTAAACTACCCTTAATTTTAGGGGTAGATGTCCAATTCCAAAAACCCCTCGGGGCAACCCTATGAAAACCCTAGATATCAAGTTTCAGCTCAATCGGTAAAATAGTTTAGGCTCTAGTTGGAGGTACAGACAGACAGACAGACAGACAGACAGACAGACAGACAGACAGACAGACAGACAGACAGACAGACAGACAGACGGAAATTCAAAAACCACTTTTTCGGATTCAGGAAGTCATGAAACGTCAAAATTCATCAAAATCTCGAGTTCGATTTTTTTGACGATCACAATACTTTCTCTACCTGTAAGATAGAGAGAAAGTAAAAATTATCTGTAGGCTATAATACACTGAACTAGTCTTAGGAATTATATGTGTTCAAAATTTATCTAAGATGAATTTTGAACATATATATATAAAATCTGTGAGCAGTTAACCATGCCTTTACTTCTATTTCGGCATAGGCCATATTTTGAAATATTAAACAATTTCTTAAATAACTCAATATTTCTAAACTTCTGCAACACTTCTCATCCCTCCGGTAGAACTTTAGGATTAGGATGTACAAATTTACCTAACCATATCAAGAAATTATTGGCGTGGAGAATTTTTACTAACCTATAAGTCTAATCGGACTCGCTCACCACCAAGCTACTGGGAATTGGTGTCTATAATAGAATTATGGTAGGAAGAACAGTTTATAACATTAAAACATGTTTTCCTTTTGGTGGTAAACATTGATAACATTTTATTATTATTATTAGTTTTAATTAAAATACATTTTTAGTGTCTATAAAAAATAACTACTGCAGATCACATAACGTCCATCACCAAGGGTGACCATGTGTGTTTTCCAAATGGGGTATTGATTGGAATCCCATATGCGTGGTTGTACCACCGAGCCCCACCCGCTCCTCAGAATAAGATTTCAGGGTGACCTGGCGGTCTAGGGGTAAGGTGTCAGACTTCTGTGCTGAGGGTCCGGGGTTCAATCCTCGGTCTCAGCACAGATTTATCTGATTGCCAAACCCTTCCTTCACCTCTGACAAGACGTGTATTAATCACAACTTGTGAACGTGAGGAATGCCAGGCCTCTACCGTGGTTCGGATTCCACGTTAAACTGTAGGTCCTCCATTTCATCTCACAATCACCCTACCATTACACATTAGCGTAAGTGCGTATAACCCGAACGGGTAGTAAGACGCGGTGATAATAATAATAATAATAATAATAATATTTCAGGAATTTAACTTTGTGGGGAGGGAATTTTAGAGCAACTGAACATAATTTTGATCTATGAGTATCATGAGGCAAATTTATCAAAAAACAAAAATTGAAAAATAAATAAAAAATAAATAGGAGTTATAGCTGAACTCATTGAAAATAAACATGATATTTTTCACAGGTTTATTGAAAGGAACAAAATGAAAAGAAAGCTGTTGAAGAGGAAATGGGAAGTAAATCCACACTTTATCATTTTTATCTTTGCTAAGTCGGATTTCGATGATTCAAAGTGGTTGATAGCAAATTGCAACCAAATTCCAAGTATATAATTTTGATTAATTCATATAAATTAACAAAAAAAGTAAATATGGAAAAGTGATACAGGGGGCTGAATACCCCCTTACCACCCATTTATGGGCGCTCATGTCCATCACAGACTGCGCCTTAAAATATGAGGGAATAATGACCCAAAGCATGGGACCAATCATGAATTGCTCAGTGGTAGAATATTGGCACGCTAAGCCAAAAGTCCCGGGATCTATTCCCGTGTACCAGGTGTTATTTTCAATTTGAAATAGTATTATATTTAGATGTGGCAACCAGAAATAACTGTATCTAACATTTATAATTATCATATTTTAAAGTTGTTTGAGAAACTTTTGGTCAGAGATGACCTTTCGAACCAAATTCCAACTAAAGATATTTAATTCACCCACAAATACTACATTACATTGGCAAGTAAAACGTAAAGTATGACCTTGGCACGGAAGGTATGGAACAATATCTTGCGAGGAGACCGCACTTATAATAACAACAAAATGAACACGATACATTTACTGACCATTCCAAGGTCATATATGTGATATATTTAGACATGTCTTAATCATAACCTTGTTGTTCTTACTCTGAGCACATATGATGTTTCTTTACACACTTTAAATCCTCATATTTAATACCAAGGTGGCAACTTCAGATGAGGTAATCGACTGTTTTATGATTTATTCTTTACTTCCGTAATTTGTTTTGAAGCTAGAGTGGTACAAGCCATTCATCACATTTGTGCTAAATTTTTTATTACTATACCTACCTTTGTGATAAGACAAATAGTTCTTAGGTTGTTATTTCTCCTGCTTGTCTCAGCTATGTTTTTATTGTTTTGTATCACATCTTCATAATAGTTACACTATTAACTACACCAACAAATTTAAATCAAGGTCTCACCTACTTCGGTGTTCGAATGGTCTAAGGCAATGGTCGGCAACCTGCGGCCCGGGAGCCGGAAAACCAATTATTGTGTTAGTAAAAACTAATAGACTAATAACTATAAGAGAAATATAAAGTTGAAATATGTTGTTCTATATTTTCCAAAACTGAGCCTCCAATTTTTTTTTTCATAAACATACGGTCCACGATACCAAAAAGGTTGGCCAGCCCTTGGTTGAAGGCGTCACTCTCGCTAATGATTATTTGTCTGTTGTTTCCTCCTTTTTTTCATGTACTTTTTAAGGCGGTATGGAAGGGAGCACGTATTTTTCTCGTTTTTAAGATAAATTTATTTTTGGTCAAAATATAATATTGCTTTAGTACATACGTCTATTTTAATTTTCTACACATAGCAATCGCAACAGTTCTTGAATATCTGTTATGAACAGAATAGTAATTGATCATGACTTTTTATCTTCATTTAGAAAGTTTATGTTTAGGTACCACTATGCTCATGACAGATATTTAAAAAATGTTGAGATGACAAGATGTAGAAAATTTAAATAATAGTGCATGCTGAAGCAATATTTTTTAAATTTATTTTAGCCAAAAAAATATTTTTCTATAAAAACTTTTGAAATAAGAACTTTTAAGTTGCGTCTCCTTACATACCACCTTTAGATTAATATATTATCACTTATCACAGACATAAAACTGAATAAAATAGGGGGTAAGGATAAAAACAAACAAGAATTTCAAGCATTCAGATTAATAACGAGGATGAGACATCGCTTCGCTTAAGAGAAAATGTGTTCGACTTTCGTGGTCTTGGGGTAAAGTGCTCGCCTCAGGGGGCGATGTTCGCTGGTTCAAAACCAGCCAAGGTCACCGTATTTTCTTGAGTGATAATAATCTGTAGCACAACATTTTTCCGAGGGTAAGTAAAGCCGTCGGTCCCATATCTATTGTGGCATGTAAAAGAACCCTGGATGGTATGTGAAAATACTTTTCCAAGCAAAATTGGTAGGCTCTTGCTCAAATACATTTTCTTGTGATGATATAATCAATCGGTTCAGAAAGTGCACGTTAAATAACTCAGATAAATAAAAAATAAATAACCTTGTATCTATCTTAGTCTAAAAATATAATTCTATTATACCTTACAACAAATTATAAGCCTATAAAACTTGTGTGCACTTAACCGCACAAGAGTTAGATACAATAAATAACATGTTTATACTTTTAAAAATGTTAACGCTTTTAAATTAAAATGGATCTTTGAAACTTTTACCTACCATACACGACTCAGTGGTCACATGGCTTAAAGTGTCACTTTTACTTTGGACTGGAGTTCTTGTGACGGGAAGATCAGGGTACTGAGAGCTCTTTTCTAAATCATCCCCCACTATCCCTTCACGAAAATTCCGTTACATTAACCTAAATTCCACCCGTCTCATCCCTATTTTATTAGTATAAACATGCGGATATCCTGAATGGTCATTAAGTATATTGTATACCTATGACATAGTTTTTCAATGAAAGTATAAATATTTACGTTTTATTCGGTGAGTTTTAAACATAAAACATTGAAACAAAACCCGTAAGTGATTGAATAATTCTAAAAACCCTGCCTCGTTGCTGTAGTGTTGCTAACGCGCCAGTCGTGTTGAGCCAGACCGCGAGGACGGGGAGATTCGAGGTTCGAATCTCGTCGGGTGAACTGGGGGTATTTTTCCTAAATGGTTTTCCACTCTCACCTCCACGCAAATGCGGGTTCATTCCTCTAATTTCAAACCTTCCCAATTCTATTACATTAGTGTATTTAGTACTTAAGCGTATAACCCGAAGGGGTAGTAAGACGCGGTGCTAAATAAAAAATAAATAAAAAAAAGTCTAAAACTGTAACACAATATCTTTATGATGTTGAAATAGTGTCTTTGAAAACGCATTTTAATTTTTAAATGGCCTACAACTTAGGCCATTTGGTTTAGTCACGAAAATGGCCTGTAGGAATCTTCCTACCGGGGTATGGATTAAAAATGTTTGTGGAAAAATATGTCTATCTAGAGCAGTAAACGGTAAAAATATAATTTAGAAATGAAGATCCATACTAAAATGCACACGTAGTAGAGTGAGTGCACATACTCGTCAGCGGAAGAGGGGAAGTATTATCAGCATGTAAATTATAGGCCTTACAAGAGGGACATCTTCCTTTTTTTTTCTATTTCGTACATTGATGTACACGTGCTTAAGTGCTTCAAGCTAAGATGCAAACCTGTTCACAAAATAATTTTGAATTCACCGAGTAAAAAACTTCGTTAAGACGTGAAGAACGGAAAAATAAATAAACACTTTAAACTGATCATAAAAAAAAAAGATAAATAAGGTTCCGTAAATAATTGTTATCGTTTTTCCCTCCGTGTGTTTAAGGGAATACGTGCATTAGACTAATGTATGACATATTATAGTATACATATTCTGGTTTAAAGATAATATCCCACGTATCGTGCTCATGGGACTACAATCCGTCTCGGAGGCTTGTAACATGACCACGTGTTCGCGGTGGGACGAGTATTTTCTAGCTATCGTGCCGGTACTACAGCGTGTCCGAAACCAGCCTCGCTGTTTCCCTTTTAATTATCACGCCCACACAATTACAGGTAATCAATAAACAAAGACGAAGCGCTCCATCTTGAGGCTATACAGGCAGTAGAGACTGGGATGTAAAAGGGACTAAGTCTCAAATGAGCGCTCGATACGCTAGTTATATGGATTAAAGATCTGTCATCTCACTCAGTTAAAAAATCTAAGATCCGGATTCGTCGGAGGGGTCTTTTAATAAATACATATATATATTATATATAATATCATTAATAGTGAAACTGACCTTTTCATTGAATTGGGCAAAAATTGCATTAAATCTTGCTTATTTAATGAATTGGAACTTAATATACTATCTAATACAAGCTTAACTGAAGTTCATTTTAAGATATTATATCAAGCTAACCCAACCTAGCTTAACCTAGCCTTCCATTCGATTTAAAGTTAAATTAATTTAAAGACCGAACCTGTTATTCACTTGTTCATTTTACGGACCGAGCCAAAAACTCGCCCATTTCATTAATTGGGTAACTATTGGAGCTGCCCAGTTCTTCAAATAGCCAGTTCATGAACTGGGCAGAAAGAGCGCTGCACAATTGATGAATTGAACTATTTTTTGCCCAGTTCGTAAAATGGTCAGCATGAGAGACCTAACTCGGAATGGGCAGAAATTGATCCGATTCATGAACTAGCCAAAATCACGAATAAGGTGTAAAATATATATTATTACCGGTCAAAAGTATTGCATTCTAATATTTATTATTGTTATTTTATAGGCATTAATATCTATCTAAGGATACAACTGTAGATAACTTGACTTGACGTATAAATAGGTGAAAGTATATTTTGTAGCTTTAATAGTTGTCAGTTAAGACCCTTCTTATGAAAATTGGACCAATATATATTCAATTTATTAAATCAGCATCAACATTTTACTATCAGTTAATCAGTATGACTTGGTTCGGATAGGGTTTTGCCTTAATTTTTTTTATTGAAAAAGTTACTACATTAATTATTGGTAATTTTACGTTACAATGATTTTTGTAAAGGTAAAGTAAAATGTTTGTAGGCAATATCTTAGTTGAGTCCACGTATTAGTAAACCAAGAAATGTCATCTGCAGCTGTCATTTTTGATATTATATTGCCAATATATATTAAACAATACTAATAAAGTAGTGATTTGTTGTCAATTTTGCAATTTTGGCCTTCTAATAAAAATAGGATTGTAGCTATATTTAGCCATTTTTGGCCTTTTATCGCAGTCTCAAAGTTACTCAAAAGATTTTTCCGTATAATTCCACCTCGAAATATTTTTTTTTGCCAATTTGATAAGCCAAGTCGCTCTATACCACTTTTCGAAATTACAATCTTTACTCGTGAGATGGATGAATTCGGAAATTTTTAAGTGTCAGAAAAGGTCAAATTTATTTTAAGTAAACTATATAAAATATATTATGGCTGCATTTATTTCTAAGGCTTTATTTACTGTGTAATTTAGTGACAGCCTATAATATATAGTATAATTTATAGTGTCATGTGAAGCTTTGAAATGTTGAAGTTGAATTCAAAGTTCAAATCTCCTTCCGTTTTGACTTCGACACCCACATTAACCTTTGCAGCTTAGAAATACTTCAAAATAATTAAAAACTTTGATAAATTATAAACAGATTTAAGGAAGTTCACAAAATATGACATAGTAAAATATATAACAAGTTTTATAGCTCACCTATGAAACTGATCTATACCAGCTGTGGTTGAAAATAAGTCTAATTTTTTTTAAAGATTTCAAATCCTACTATTCGATACACTCGATTCTTATAGGTATCGAAATAATCGATAGTCTATTTTATTATAAATATTTTTAGTACCTCGATTATTTATCTCTTAAAACCTATGAGTTAAAGTTTAGTCATCTAAACGAAACGGCAATATTCAATTTTGGCCAATTTTTTTTATTGTTACCATTATTAGTTTTCTACCGGTTAAATTTAGTTCCAGTAAATTTTAAATGTATTAAACACAGGGCTGGTCCTAGGAAATTTGGGGCCATTGAGAACTGTAGCAGGTTGGCCCCATAGATTTTTTTAAATAAAAGATTAGAGCAGTCCAATCACATAAAAAATTAGATAATATGAATCAGACTAAACAAAAAAATATATTAGGGTAACAATATCTTATATGATCTTGAAAATAAAACGAACATGTGAGCTTGAAATAATTATTCAAAAAGAGACTGTTGATTGACGTATCATTTTGGGATTTAATAAATCAAAATTAAATTTCCTAATTTAAAATTGAGTATAAATCTTGGAATTTAAACTTTAATTGATGAATAAAAAAAAATTCAAACAATGTTTTCAAATATATATTTTGATAAACCACAACTAAAGAGAAATTTTAAAATTCCACAAGCGATTTGAGCTGATGCTTGTTTAAATATTTTGGTCTAGAGCCTAGCTTATATTTCAAAAGGGTATTTCGCCCTCTTAAGACGGAATTACCATATTGTAGGCTTGATAAGAGGGTAACTAGAGAAAATATCTCATTTTCAATACAACCAACACTATATTGTTCAAAAGAAAAATACCTGCTATTATGTAGCATCTTAAACTGATAGTCACTGGTATGAAGCAAATAAAACATTCCACAAAGCTGATTTGTTCTATCCTTGCGTGCTTCCAATGTTTAGTCCTTGATATCCTATTGGTGTACCGATTATTTGTGTATTAGCAATGAATCATAGACGGTGATTATCAAGCTGATTAATCTGTGATTTTTCTTAATATTCAAAATTTGTGGCCACAATTAACACGAACAAATAAAGGTAAACACAAATAACGCGTGGACCTGGTTTTAATAGCCGGTCATGTTTACAACATTAGACTCAACAATAAATAAGAGAAAGGGAGACGCGCAACGTGGCCTCGGGAGAGGAGGAGAAACGAAGAACATGGCCTCAGGAGGGGAGAGAGAGACGAGCAACGTGGCCTCAGGAGGTAGGGGAGGAGAGGAGAGACGAGCAATGTGGCCTCAGAAGGGTAGGAGAGATGAGCAACGTGGCCTCAGGAGGGGTAGGGAGGAGAGGAGAGACGAGCAACCTGGCCTCAGAAGGTAGAGAGATGAGCAACGGCTCGAGGAAGGGAGGAAGACGAGTGATGTTGTTCTCAGTAGGGGAGGAGAGAAGAGGAATGAGGCTTCAGACGGAGATAGAGACGAGTGGCTGGACCTCCAGAAGGGAGGGTGATGAGCGACATAGCCTGGAAAAAGGGGAAAAAATGAAAGACACTAATCGAATAGCTGGTGCTGTTGTAATTAATTTCATTTTACTGCTCTTGTATTTTTGATCTTTTTATTTATTCAAACGATTTAAAAACGAGGGCTATCTTTGGGGCCCCTAATCCTTGGGGGCCCCCTGCGGACGCATTACTTGCATATGCCAAGAACCGGCCCTGACTAAACATGACTGTTTTAAGTTTTTTTTTTACTGTTGTCCAATTTTCATTGGATAATAGAGGGAAAATCTAATAAACTTAATTTCGTGAATTCATTCTTCAGGTCTTACAATAAGCAGCTAAATCTTTTGTTATATCTATATACATACCATCATTACTTATGCAATAATATCAATATTATTTTAATATTCTATCAATGTTGGCCAAAAAAATTAAAAAAATTTTTCCCAAAACATTTTCTTCTTGTGAAAAATGGACTGTAGCTCCAGTTTTTAATTTAAAAAAAATCATATTAAAGTAAGCAATATAAATTAATCATATGTTTTTAATATGAAGTTTGATACATGAAGTGGAATTAAAATTGAAAGGTACAAGGAAAAAAGTGGGAAAATCAATTTAAACTCAAATGTAATTGTGCTTTCAATTTGTTAGACAATTACGAACCTTGAGCACTTTAGATTATGGCTAAAAGAAGTCTCTATTATATTTAAATTATAAAAAAGTATTTTCTCAGCCCTTATAGGGTTTGATATATTAACGTGGTTTTCCTGGAAAATGTATTTAATGTGACTTTTATGACTTTCCTTCTTTTTTCCCCCTCTACCCTTGAATCGTAAGTTTTTATGAATCGGAATTGACAATCGATAATTCGAGAAAAACAGGAATCGAGACTTCCCAAGTATTTTTTAAGATATATTTTTTCTGTCCCAAAATTATCATTTATAATAATCGTAGTAGGCGTTAAGTAGGCCTACTAAATATGTTTTGCTACGTGGAGTTATTTAGTAAGCCACGTGTTTATGTTATAAAGTCTAGCCTTAAATCTTATATTATGATATTATTTTTTTTTTTTACAAGGTATCCGGTATGCAAAGCACTTACTGTATACACATTTTACCTTAAATTATAAATGTCTCTTATACTAGTAGGATAATTTTATCCATATTTGATCTTCTTGGTAAAGAAATACATCTATTTACAGTCCTTCACTTTTGAACTTTATGTTTGCCTCTAATCTCTTGCAACAAACATGACTAAATCCCATAACTTAATTTCATAGAAACATGGTCACACTGTTTATTTTATTTTTATGCTTCTATCTGAATTTTAATTTATATAATTCTATTTATCTCTTAGACTACCATTTGTCGTCTAAAGTGAGATGTAAGATGGAAATAAAAGTACAGTGTGTTTGGAAATCTTTAAGGCACTAAATAATTATTTTTGTTGATGTTGTTTAATATATGTCTTCTATATTCAGTTGAGGTGGGTTGGAATATAATAGATTTGTAAGATACCTCCATTATTATTTCTCAAAACATTTAAACTAAAACATATGTTCTTAGAGAACATTTCTTGGACTGTTCAAGATCCCATTTTAAATATTTATTTTACTTTTATTATTTGTGGCTTTTTCAATTCAATCTCTTGACACGAATTTGTTTTAAAAATATATAAAATAACTTAAAAATAGGCAGACAGCGTATAAGCTCATAGTAATTAATTTCTATTACTTTTTTAAAACTAGTTTGCTGTTATTTTTTATAGTTTTTGTGAGTCAACATTAGATTTACATAGACCAAGGCTTAATGTTTTAAAGTGGAATGAAAGGGGACGCGAGAAAAGGCCAGTTTTTTTTTTCATTTTTACTTAGCAAATTTTTTTTTTCAAAAATACATAAAATATTTCTCTAGTAGAAACATTTTTCTTCGCATAGTGATATCAACAATCTCTTGAGTATCTGTCATGAGCAAAGCAGCATTTGATGAATAGCTTTTTAACTGAAGAGAAAAAGTTGTCATTAAATTCCAGGATACCCTTGACAAATATTCAAGAACTGTTGATTTCACCATGTGAAGAAAATTAATTTATATTATTCAAATAAAGAATTAGTTGCTTTATTTTCCTTATTCTTTTGAGACTATTTAAGTAAAGTTGTTTATATATGAGATGACATGACTATTTAGTATTTAAGTAAGTATATCACAATTAAATGTATAAGTTGATATGGATTTATATTAGTGTGTGTGTGATTAAGTGGAACTTATAACTAAGAGTCGAATCCCGGCTGGGTGTAGTGAGGATGGTTTATCCCATACGGTTACCTACTCTTCTTACACGCAAATATGGCTACTTTTCCTCTAAATTCTACCTTTATTTGCCGTAGCCCATTAGTGTAGTTAAAAGTGTATAGCTCAAATGAATTGTAAGACTTGGAGAAAAAATAAACAGTTCAAGAATAAGGCATTGGTGCCCAAAGAAAATCTTTCGATTCCGTTTCTTATTGCCAGGTAGAAATTAGTATATATATATGTACATATATATATGTACATATATATATACATACATATACATATATATATACATATATATACATATATATATGTACATTATATATATATGTATATATACATATATGTACATATATATATATGTACATATATATGTACATATATATATGTACATATATATATATGTACATATATATATGTACATATATATGTGCATATATATATGTACATATATATATACACACACACAATATTGCATACCTTCATTTTCTTACGAATCAAAATTTAAAGCAGATTAAAAAAATTCAAACACACAAATATATATTTTTTCCAATGCATGTTATGTATTTTAAATTGCGAGTATTTAATATTTCTCGTATATGTATTTTAAAATACATAATATTCACTGTAAAATATTACTTATTTTAGAAATAAATCATGCGTAGAAGGCCTACTTCTAATTTGACCTAATATTGTTTTAGATCAACAATCTACTTGAATATAATCTTTAATATATTTCTTCTTTGTAGCCATTAGATTTTTGAGGCTAAGATTATATCGATGCCAATTTTTCTCAATACTGCCAAAATAAATTTATTTTTTCTATATAATTAGTTTTTTTCTCGTATAAAATTCCTTATAAACTTAGTGGTATGTATTGTGCTAGTTTTTGATTAATATAGGAAGGAATTTTGCGAATTTCATAGAAGGTAATAAAACTATTTTCATAGATTTATAGTTCGAGTCATGTGATCTTCACACGCCATTTTCCATTAATAAAACCTATGAAACAGAGCATAAAGTAAAATGTTATCGATACTGACCTTAAAAAAGTTTGTCTTTTCTAAAAGGTCACTCCTACCAGATTCCTACTATAAGTTAGGTCAGCTTAGGTGGGTGGATAGTCTAAGGCGTCACTCTTGAAATAGACTGTACTGCCGATTACGGGGCGATCGGGTTTAAGAACCTGGTAGGCGATATCCGTCCGGGATTCGAGCCTCGATCTCCCCGTCATCGGTAGTTAATAGACTTAATTCACCAAAAGAGGTGTGATAACTGACAGCTAGCAGAATATGTAAAAACAATTAAAAGAAAAACAAGATTGAAATCAAATTGTTTGCTGTGAATTTGACTGCCCAAAAATAACAACTCAACACATGGTCTTGCAGGTCATATAATTCGGTGATTGGATACGCGAAAGTAGATCTAGTAATTTTTTTTCTAGATATCACTTACCTACACTCCTTCCGTTGATGGTATAGGCCTATATGGGTATAATTCAAACGGGTAGTGATAGTGAGACGTGATGATAACAAAAAGAATGGAAAGTCTGTAGGAATTGTTTTCTGAAAGTCCTTTTTCTCTACCAGAAATCTATTATATAGTAGGATATTGGTATGAAAAAAGACCTTTCAGAGAGTAATCTCTACCGTGATTGGAGTATATGTTAGTTGATATGCACCTCTATTCAAATAATAATACAAAAGTTAAATACTGCAGAGACCCGCTTCGGTGGCTGCATGGTCTAAAGCGTTACTCTCGGAGTAGATTAGACTGCCGATAGCGGGGAGATCGAGGTTTGAATCTTAGTTGGATGTACTGAGGGTGGTTTAAAAAAAAAGTTTTTCTACTCTACCTTTACGTAAATGCGGGTACAATTTCTCTAAATATAGCCCAAACCATTAGCGTAATTAGTACATAAGCGTATAATCCGAACGACTAGTAAGACGAGGTCCTATTAAACCATTTCAAGAAAAATTACCCAGGAAATAAACACAACTTAGATATGAGTTTTCTAACCATACGTGTGTTTTGAAGTGCGACATATTATACTTGGCTGAATGATAATAATCCCTGAATAAATTGTCGTCACATTTTTAGAGGAGAAGGCACAGGCTCGGTGAAGCTGTAAGTAGAGTTTATCTTACAATAATAATAGTAATAATAATAAAAAAAACAAGATGAAGAAGAGCGATGATTCGTCGTTGGGGTCACTGTTAGGTTGTTGCGGAATAGCCTACTCTGCTTCCAGAAGGCTCATTATGTTCCTGTTTAGCAAGGAGTATTATAGAGAGAGAGAGAGAGAGAGATACGGGGGGGCTATAGGGTGGCAAAGCTTTGCCGGGACTCGTAAATTACATCACCTGACAAGGTTTTGCTGAGAAAATCTTAGCTCGCTTCGAAGATAATGTCCCAACCTCTTCTCCCATATCTCACATACTCGGGGAGAATATGTGAGATATTTGTGTAAAGTGAAAGGGTTGCTTGGGTTTGATTAATGCTCTCTGTCCTTGCTCTAACATCTGTACCAAGTGCTGCGTAATCTGGACCTCCGTCTCTCTTCTCCTTATTTAATGCTCTCTGTTCTTGCTCTAACATCTGTACCAAGTGCTGCGTAATCTGGACTTTCATCTTTCTTCTCCTTATTTAATGCTCTCTGTTCTTGCTCTAACATCTGTACCAAGTGCTGCGTAATCTGGACCTCCATCTCTCTTCTCCTTATTTAATGTTCTCTGTCCTTGGTCTAACATCTGTACCAAGTGCTGCGTAATCTGGACCTCCATCTCTCTTTTCCTTATTTAATGTTCTCTGTCCTTGCGCTAACATCTGTACCAAGTGCTGCGTAATCTGGAATTCCATCTTTCTTCTCCTTATTTAATGCTCTCTGTCCTTGCTCTAACATCTGTACCAAGTACTGCGTAATCTGGACCTCCGTCTCTCTTCTCCTTATTTAATGCTCTCTGTCCTTGTTATAACATCTGTACCAAGTGCTGCGTAATCTGAACCTCCGTCTCTCTTCTCCTTATTTAATGCTCTCTGTCCTTGTTCTAACATCTGTACCAAGTGCTGCGTAATATGTACCTCCGTATCTCTTCTCCTTATTTAATGCTCTCTGTCCTTGCTCTAACATCTGTACCAAGTGCTGCGTAATATGTACCTCCGTCTCTCTTCTCCTTATTTAATGCTCTCTGTCCTTCTTCTAACATCTGTACCAAGTGCTGCGTAATATGTACCTCCATCTCTCTCCTCCTAATACAAATAAGTTGCACACCTTGATTTTTTTACGAATGGATATTTACAGCATTTTTACTTTCTCTCTATCTTACAGGTAGAGAAAGTATGGTGATCGTCAAAAAAATCGAACTCGAGATTTTGATGAATCTTGACGTTTCATGACTCCCTGAAACCGAAAAAGTGGTTTTTGAATTTCCGTCTGTCTGTCTGTCTGTACCTCCAACTAGAGCCTAAACTATTTTACCGATTGAGCTGAAACTTGATATCTAGGGTTTTCATAGGGTTGCCCCGAGGGGTTTTTGGAATTGGATATCTACCCCTAAAATTAAGGGTAGTTTACTGAAGGGAAAAAAGAGAAAAAGTCGATTTTCTCAAAATCGGCTCTAACGATTTTGATTAAATTTTATTTATGAACATTAATAAATATTCCAAACAAAATGGCTACTCTCAATATTTCGGCAAAATCGCTTTAAGGGCTCCGGTCTGATGCATAAATTAACATTTTTTATAATAGCTCCGAAACTATTTGAGATATGAAATTACTTAGCATTACAAATATGTATATATATTTATAATACAAATATTTTATTCGAAACATATTTTTATAAAATCAATAATTTTAAATCTATACGCAATTATATATATATTTTTAGCTTTTTGGACATTAAAGCTTAAGTATTGCGATCGTAAAAAAACTAACCTGAAATGTTGATGGATTTCGACGTCTCATGACCCCCCGAACCCTAAAAAATAGCCTTTGCAATGTCATCTGTCTGTGTGTCTATTAAAACTTAAAATTAAGGGTAGTTTACTGAAGGGCAAAAAGAGAAAAAGTCGATTTTCTCAAAATCGGCTCTAACGATTTTGATTAAATTTCATTTATAAACATTAATAAATATTCTAAACAAAATGGATACCCTCAATATCTCGGCAAAATGGTTTTAAGGGCTCCGGTCTGATGCGTCAATTAACATTTTTTAAAATAGCTCCGAAACTATTTGAGATATGAAATTACTTAGCATTACAAATATGTATATATATTTATAATACAGATATTTTATCCGAAACATATTTTTATAAAATCAATAACTTTCAATCTATACGCAATTATATGAATTTTTTAACTTTTTGGACATTAAAGTTTAAGTATTGCGACCGTAAAAAAAAACTAACCGGAAATGTTGATGGATGTCAACGTCTCATGACCCCCCGAACCCTAAAAAATAGTCTTTGCAATGCCGTCTGTCTGTGTGTCTATAAAAACTTAAAATTAAGGGTAGTTTACTGAAGGGCGAAAAGAGAAAAATTTGGTTTTCTCAAAATCTGCTCAAACGATTTTGATTAAAATTCGTATCTAGGCGTTGATTAAGATTATAAATAAACTGGCTATTTTCATTTTCCTATGAAAATTATTTTTAGGGTACATTACAGAAGCGTTAATTTCCGTATCTCCACAACTATTGGAGAAACTAAACAACTTATCATTGCAAAATTGTAGGACTATTAGAAATAAAAAACTTTTAATTGACATATATTTTTATAAAAGCAGCAGTTTCTGAGATATTTGCAAATATATTAATACAATTTTGTGAGCTTTAGTTGTAAACATATACTACTTCAGTCTTGACGCAATAATACTCCAATGCCATAGAGTAATTAAATATAAGTATCTAAAAAAGTATGTTATTTTTCCTTAAAGCTCTTAGGAGAAATGTTTGCATAGCAATGATCTATCTCCATTTTAGACTCAATAGTCAATATTTACATTTTTTATTGGTCAAAATGTGTAAATGAATAATTAAATATCAATGCGATGACTTGAAGATCTGCAACACCTTTTAAAATGTTAAAATTTTAACCAGAAATCGAAATTTTAATACGAAGTGTTGACCCTTGTGGAAGACATTAAACTGTTTGAAATGCTCTTAGGTGGACAAAGATGCGCCTCTTTTCTCATTGATTCTATATCATTGTATATTATTTTATGCGTGTTCTTATGTGGAATGGTGATGATACAATGTACATTATTCCGTTCAGAAATCTTACGAGTTTATAGAAAGAGAGAGAAAGTCTGTGCGGTGTGCCGTACCATTTATTTAATTAGATATTGGCAAATATATTAATACAATTTTGTGAGCTTTATTTGCACTGAGATACTACTTAAATTTTAACGCAATAATTCTCTAATTCCATAGAGTAAGTAGATAAGTAAATCTATAAAAAAAAATATTTTTCCTTTAACCTCTTAGGGGAAATATTTGTACAGCAATGATCTATCTCTACCATTTTAGACTAAATAGTCAATATTTACCTTTTTTGTTGGTCTAAATTTATAAATGAGGAATTTAATATAAATAATCATAAGAAGTGTAATCCCTAATAAAATGTCAACATTTTTAACTAAATGTCGAAATCTTAATATGAAGTGTTGACCCTTGTGAACCAAATATCGATTTTTTTTGGTCCAAATATATCAGTGAAGACTTTAATTCTTTGAAAAGACAATAATAAAATTTAAATCCGGGAGTCAAAAACTGTTTAACGTAAGTATAACTCAATTTTTGCTCGGGTTTGTACTGTATATGCTTTTGATTAACATATATTACGAGTTTTGAGTATATATCTCCATTTTTAAACATTGGAATGAGAAAGTCCGTGCGGAGTCTCGTACCATTTAATTTTTTTCTGTTTTCCGAAAAGTATGTTCGGAATATCCTGAATATCAGACTACCAGAGTTTGGTCTAACGGGTGGGGTTTTACTGTAGTGTAATTTTATAGGTATTGAGAATATATATATATATATATATATATATATATATATAAAGTAACAACTGCAGATCACATGACTTTACGTATAGCTACGTGAAAGTAGATATATCTTCTAGCTGTCAAATTTGTCTATTTGTTAAAAAAAAAAAGTGTATGGTTAAAGTATAGTTTTCATAATAAGGACCTTATTATCTGACAAATAGACGTTATAAAATCTACTTCCATGTATGATCTAAAAAGTTTCTTACAACCAAAATCTTACTATAATCTTAAGATAGGCAAGATTTAGTTTTATTTTAATTAATTAATTGATTATTTAGATTAAATTCAGTTATAAATAACCCACATCAATAGACACGAGGACTGAATTAATTCTAGGCTAATCTGATTTGCTTGTGAGGAGAAATTCGTGATTTATTAATGATTTCAATACACATTTTATTTACTGTTTTACAGTCACGAAACTTATAAGAGTCCAGCACTGAAAAGTATCCAAGTACCTGACATCTAATTGTAACTACATAATAAAATAAACGATCATGGATACATAATGATGCTTACAGATAAAGAGTTAATGAATAATATTAAAACAATAATTTAAAAATGTACTAATATTAAATTAATAAAAAAATATTAGAAATCAATAAACACTGACATCGTTAAAAAAAGAATTAAAAAAATAGTAAGCAGAATATTGTAAGATTAATCTTTTTTTAGGCAGAGCATGCACTGAGTAAATAACTTTTTATTTATTTATTTAGCACCGCGTCTTACTACTACCCGTTCGAGTTATACGCTTAATTACTAATTAAGCTAATGGATCAGGAATTGTGAAGGTTGAATTTTAGAAGAAGTGACCATGCATTTGCATGGAGGGAGAGTCGAAAACCATTTTAGAAAAACCACTACCAGTCCACCCGAATAAGAATCGAACCTCGATCACCTCGTCCTCGGTAGTCTAGCTCAACACGAAACAAGTGCGTTAGCTAACTACGCCACAGTGGCGAGTAGTAAATAATGAATTATAAGGGAGTTCCTTAAATAACTCTCTTGAGTTTAGCTTTTCTTTTTTTATTAAAGTCGAATTCAACCAATCTACTGTAGAATTTGCTCTATGATAACGATCTATATGGCTGACCTTGTAGGAAATGTCAAGAGAAAATAATTTAGAACTAAGAGCGGCTATGAAGGGACATGGATACCTAAATAAGGGCTATAAGAAATATAAATTCTTCAAAATTCAAAGGTTAAAAATAACAATATTTTCTTTATAATTTACATGTATGGGAATGTAAAATAACTGATTAACTAGTTTTCTAACAAACTATTTAATATAAGATTCTATCTATTAAAAAAACTTTAGTTATATATTTCAATTTAATTAAGTAAAATCTATTTAATTGTATTTATGAGCTCAACTTTAAAAAATCTTTTAAAATTAATTTATAATAAAATAAATCAACTTTACTTTAGTCAAGAACATAGTTACTAATTTCCAGGAAATAAAACCTAAAAATAAAATGTAATCTAGACTCGACTAATGTGTTTATTATAGAGCAAATATAAAACGGAATGTTAGGTTCATGTTTGAAATGTGAACACTTATGCTCTGATGTAACTAATTAGCATATTGTGAATTTAATACTATGACGAGGACTTACATGGTGGACTCAGCCTCAGCGAGAGTGCTAAAATGTCTGACTCACACTTCTGAGTGGTTCCAGTTCGAATCCCGGCCAGTGACGTCGACTGGTGAAAGGCGGCAATACACGATTGGATGACCATCTACTATTCTCAGGAGGTCACAGGCACTAATGACAGAATAATAGTTTGTGTTGGTGCTTTTCAACACATTTTCCCCACACACTCGAATTTTTTTAGCACTGCGTCTTACTACCTGTTCAGTTTGTACACATATGTACTAATTAGGCTAACGAGTTAGTATGAGGAAGAATGAATTTAAAGAAAGTGTACCCGCTTTTGTGTGGAGGGAGAGTGGACATCCTTTTAGGAAAACCATCTTCAGTACACCCGGCCGGGATTTGAGCACTGATCTCCCAGTCATTGGGGCTCTAATATATTCCGAGAGTGGCGACTTAGACGATGCAGCCACCGAAGAAGATCTCATTCGATTTCCTTGAAAAGAAAGCTACCCAATTACATGGTTGAATGGTCTAGGGCAATAGTTGGCTATCTAGGCCTGTAGGCTGATTTTATCTGGCCCACAAAATATTAAGTATACGTACAATTAATGTTCTGACGATTTATGCACGTCCATCACAGAATCTGCCTTAAAATTTGAGTGAAGAATGAACCTGAACACGGAACGATCCCTGGATAGCTCAGTGGTAAGAGAATTGACGTACTAAGCTAAAGGTCTAGGGTTCAGTTCCTGTGTCCAGGTGTCATTTTTCAATTTAGAGAATAAAAAATAATTATCTAATAACTAATTCATACACAAGGAATATAAAGTTGAATTTTTTTTGCTAGGTATTTTGTTCCCAAACCAGCCCACCAAATTATTTTAAAACCCAAACTGGTCGTGATCTCAAAAAGGCTGCTGACCCCTGGTCTAACGCGCCACTCTCGCAATAGACAGGACTGCCGATTACGGGGAGATTGGGTTCAAATCCCCGTCGAGTGTACTGTGGATGGGTTTCCTTTAAAACTATAAATTATATTTTTTCTTTTTTTTTTCATTTTTTCAGATAGGATTAATTAATTAATTATTTTAGACAGGTTTATTGTAAAATGTAAGGGGACCGAAAAAACTTTTTACCCCCTCAGATCTTAGGCCATATTAATTTCAGATTGTTATGTAATATTACTTTGTGTTTTATTTGAGATAATATCACGTTTTGTTTTAAGTCACATTCCTTTTAAATAGTTTTATATTATTATTATTATTATTATTTAGCACCGCGTCTTACTACCTTTTCTGGTTATACGCTTAAGTACTAATTACGCTAATGGATTAGGAATGGGTACGGTTGAATTTAGAGGAAGTGAACCCACATTTGCGTGGATGGAGAGTGGAAAACCATTTAGGAGAAACCACCATCAGTTCACCCGACCGAGATTCGAACCTCGATCTCCCCGTCCTCGACAGTCAAGCTCAACACGACTAGCGCGTTAGCCAACTACGCCACCGAGGCGGGTCATAGTTTTATAATGTTGATTTGTTTTTCCCCCCCAGTTAATGGCAGTTTTAGATTAAGTTTTGATATTTATTTGTATCTATATTAGGGAATGATATATATGTGTAGTAGTATGATACTTATACGCGAATATTATCCCAATAAATATTATCAAAATGTGTCTAAACAGCCACAATGCCAATAATCTGAGTGGGTAGTAAGACACAGTGAAAAATATAAATTCAGGAGTTTTTAGCAGGTACATTTTATGTAAAAAAAAATTACTCTGAGTGAGCAGCGCTGAAAGTTCAGTAGTCAGATTTTGGAGAATCCAAAATAATTTACCATACAATAGATGGTGGACAAACGACCTGCAAGATTTGGCAACGTCGATGCGAAATCCGGTACGACAAGTGTTTGACCAACTATTGACCTCCCGAGTGGACCCCGATTCTTTTCCTCTATACTACCTGATTTGTCGGTCAAATAAATAGGCGACGTTTGTAACTTCAAATTACCCAACACGAAAGGACAGAACAAGTTCTATCGATCGTGTTTTTGTGAAAATTGCCATTTAACCTCTGCCCCTCCCACACGATTGAGGACATAAATTACAAAATGTTGAAAATATAAATAAAATACAATTCTGGATATTATATTATGTTGAGAGTCTTAACCTCAGCCCATCAATAAACACAAGGGGATTCTTTGAGATTTTTAAAAGTAGACTTTCATTTTTAGAAGTCTTATCTGATAGAAAAATTACATTACCTACATTTTTAATCAACTATAATAATTGTTTATTATCCACTATCTAAACTATAATATTTTTGATAAGTAAAATAATTAAAATTTGAATTTAAATCTTGTAAAGTCTTAGAATAAAAAAATAAACGCCTTTAAGTATAATAATTGTGTTCAGTAAAACATATTTGCCTATTGCCGAAAAGACTGGGTGAGTATTAAGATGCGTTTAAAAAAGAGCTTTGTATAATTTACCTAAGGGAAAAATATAAATTTTCTTAAAATTGAAATATTTACCTGATTTAAGAAAAGAAGGATCCTTTCTAAACATTATTTTATTTTTGACAAATGTTCATATTCTTATTTTAATTTTATCGATTTTTTTTAAGCTGAGGTGTTTAACGTACACTTTCTGAACCAACTTATATATCAGCACACGATATACAAACTAACTTAAATTCCGAACAGACACATAACGCGCACCTCAGTCAGTCTATGAAAGGAAAAACCCAAATGTCTTGGATTATATATTTTTTCTGCTATGCTAAGAATCGAAGCCGGGACCCTTTACTTAGTAGGCAGACACGCTACCGACTGAGCTAAGGTATCGGACTTAATTCAATAACTGTACAGACATAAAATCTGTTAATTCAAAATTATTGTTTTTAGAAATCGAATCTTACATATTACGATCCCTTTTCATTTAACGTGCTTCACATTTTACTACTGGTACCAAACTGTGCTATCCACGTAATCAAGGTAGAATTGTTACCCTCATTTTCAACTAGTTAATCTGTTCAGAATTAAACCCCCGGCCTCTCAATCACCAATAAAACCAGACGATCTGAGATTGAACCCATTTGTCTGCGTGCACACAGTTAAACATATGTAATTAACAAAAAATATGGTGGAAATGATAATATTTTGACCAAACAATTAGTACTGAATCATCAGGATCATTTAAGGTGAAATTTCTGAACAGAATGATTATATCAGCATACGACTTACACATTTTTTTTAGCATCGCGTCTTACTACCCGTTCAGGTTATAAGCTTATGTACTAATTACGTCAATGGTTTTCGGGATTAGAAAGGCCATATTGAGATGAAGTGTACCCGCATTTGCATGTTGGGAGAGTGGATAATTTTTTTGTAAAAACTAACCTTAGTACACGAGACCGAGATTCGAATCTATATCTTCCCGTCATGAGCAGGCTACTGCAAGAGTAGCACTTTAGACCATGTGGGAACAAAAGCTGGTATTACAAACTAACTTAATTCTTAAACAAATACGTAGAGCCCAGTCCTTCGGCAATTAATTATTCACTTTGAAAGAGGACGGCCCAATACCACCGTTGATAAATTTTTCAACCATGCCAGGAATCGAATATGGGACACATACATTTGCAGGCAATCAAGGCTAATTGTTAAAGTTACGCCTAAGACCATGTTACCACCATAATTATAAAAAATAATATCAATGGAACAAAAGACGACCTTGCACGTGAGATTTTTCTGGAAGTCCTTAAGATCAAGTGTTGAAGCTTTGACAAAGTGGTTGAAAAGACGGTCGGACCCTGATGGCCGAGGACGGCCGGCCACTTGACATCTTCCCGAACCCGCGGAGAGGGTTACATCAGCGACCACTCAACGGCCGCGCTTCCTCCTTGCGTCATTACATCATCATAATTCCCTTGCTGCCCACCACGCTCTTCACTTCTTGTCGATTCTTAAGAGTGGCTTCGAGGTGACCTGACCGGCTAGCCTCTCTCACACTGCGTCTTCTGCAGACTGACCGGCTAGCCTCTCTTACACTGCGTCTTCTGCAGACTGACCGGCTAGCCTCTCTTACACTGCGTCTTCTGCAGACTGACCGGACAGCCTCTCTCACACTGCGTCTTCTACAGACTGACCGGCTAGCCTCTCTCACACTGCGTCTTCTGCAAACTGACCGGCTAGCCTCTCTCACACTGCGTCTTCTGCAGACTGACCGGCTAGCCTCTCTCACACTGCGTCTTCTACAGAATGACCGGACAGCCTCTCTCACACTGCGTCTTCTACAGACTGACCGGCTAGCCTCTCTCACACTGTGTCTTCTACAGACTGACCGGCTAGCCTCTCTCACACTGCGTCTTCTGCAGACTGACCGGCTAGCCTCTCTCACACTGCGTCTTCTGCAGACTGACCGGACAGCCTCTCTCACACTGCGTCTTCTACAGACTGACCGGCTAGCCTCTCTCACACTGCGTCTTCTAAAGACTGACCGGACAGCCTCTCTCACACTGCGTCTTCTACAGACTGACCGGCTAGCCTCTCTCACACTGTGTCTTCTAAAGACTGACCGGACAGCCTCTCTCACACTGCGTCTTCTACAGACTGACCGGCTAGCCTCTCTCACACTGCGTCTTCTGCAGACTGACCGGCTAGCCTCTCTCACACTGCGTCTTCTGCAGACTGACCGGACAGCCTCTCTCACACTGCGTCTTCTACAGACTGACCGGACAGCCTCTCTCACACTGCGTCTTCTGCAGACTGACCGGCTAGCCTCTCTCACACTGCGTCTTCTAAAGACTGACCGGACAGCCTCTCTCACACTGCGTCTTCTACAGACTGACCGGCTAGCCTCTCTCACACTGCGTCTTCTAAAGACTGACCGGCTAGCCTCTCTCACACTGCGTCTTCTACAGAATGACCGGCTAGCCTCTCTCACACTGCGTCTTCTACTGACTGACCGGCTAGCCTCTCTCACACTGCGTCTTCTACAGACTGACCGGCTAGCCTCTCTCACACTGCGTCTTCTACAGACTGACCGGCTAGCCTCTCTCACACTGCGTCTTCTACAGACTGACCGGCTAGCCTCTCTCACACTGCGTCTTCTGCAGACTGACCGGCTAGCCTCTCTCACACTGCGTCTTTTACAGATTGACAAACTCACCTCTCTCACGCTGTGTCTTCTACAGACTGACCGGATAACCTCTATCACACTGCGTCTTCTGCAGACTGACCGGCTAGCCTCTCTCACACTGCGTCTTCTACAGAATGACCGGCTAGCCTCTCTCACACTGCGTCTTCTAAAGACTGACCGGCTAGCCTCTCTCACACTGTGTATTCTACAGACTGACCGGACAGCCTCTCTCACACTGCGTCTTCTACAGAATGACCGGCTAACCTCTCTCACACTGTGTCTTCTACAGACTGACCGGCTAGCCTCTCTCACACTGTGTCTTCTACAGACTGACCGGCTAGCTTCTATCACACTGTGTCTTCTACAGACTGACCGGCTAGCCTCTCTCACACTGTGTTTTCTACAGACTGACCAACTAACCTCTCTCACGCTGTGTCTTATACAGACTGACCGTATATCCTCTATCACACTGCGTCTTTTACAGACTGACTGGTTAACCTCTATCATACGGTGTTTTTTTTACAGAATGACCAACTAATCTCACTCACACTACTTCTTCTACAGACTGGATGTTATAAGACTACAATGCGTTAATTAATATCGGTAATGAGGAGGAATACTAAAAATAAATATTATCACTTATCAGTAAAAGTTTCGGAAATAGCGGGGTGTTAGTGCCCAAAACAACCTCTCGATTATGCCCTTGTTTATAGTTAAAACATATTTTATATAAATAAAGTTTCGTCAACCTAAATGTCACATTCATTTATTTCATCTTGATTATCTTTTTCACCGCCATATCTTGCAATCCGTCCTAACTACACGCATTCATTTTAGCACCGCATCTTACTACCGGTTCAGATTATACGCTTATACGCATTTTAATAATTCTAATAGAGGAATGTAGAGCTTGGAATAAACATATCCGCATGTGCGTGGAGGGATATTGGAAAATCATGTAGGGAAAAAAAAACTCTCAGTGCACCGGGTAGGGATTCGATTCTAGACCTCCCTATCAGTGGAAAAAAAAAATCCTATAAAAAGTGAGTCTGACACTTAAGTGCACGTGGCCACCCGAATCAGGTCTCATCTTGAGGAATGGCATTTTTTTTTTCTGGCTGTAAGCTAGGCATTAGGGATACAACGTTAGATTTAACGTTCTATGGTCTCGGCACAAAGTGGCGCCAAGCACCTCTGGATATCGTGGCCCAGGGCAGTTTCTAGGTCGGTACCTAAAAAGCTCCAACCCCCGCACCCCGAAGGGTGGTATGATCGGGTTCAGGCCGGATACCCAGGGAGGCGAGGATTAACTCCTTCTCCCCTTCCAGTCACTGGTTGGGCCAGCACAGGGGGACTACATGCCTTCCACCTATCAAGGGTGGTAACCGAAGCTATTTACTTCCGCTCACAGAAGCGACCTTACGATCTCCACTCTTTCCCCTGTGTAGGGGAATAGGATTACTCCCATTGCACGTGGGAAAGTAGTTCCCTACTCCTCGCGCGTACGAGTGGAGGCACCCATGATGTAGCCCATGCACTACTAACTGTCCAGATTAGCACCGGAGCTATGAAACGGCTCACCGCACGAATGGCGAGGCCCAGGCCCACAGAACCAGAACCCCAAGAGCCGAAGTCCGAAGGACCAAAGGCTCGAACTCCACCACGCTGCCAACGCCATCACTCGTCGGCATTTAAACTCACTGCCCCGCAGAATCCAACCTATTTATGGGCCGCCGCCTCGAGAAAGCTCGCGTCGTGGGCTTTCAGCCCAGCCCTGTGTATTACTTATAACGAAAGTAGTCTAACGGAGGCATACCAGTCCGCAGGGCCACCCCGAGAACCTGTAGGTAACCGATGCAAGCACCAGTCTCTCTGGCATGGAAGACATAGGGATAGTGAGGATAACTCCAGCTCGAAAGGCTGGTTTGGACGCACGTTTGTCAGCCTACAGTTCAGGTGCCTGGGGTTTGATCACGACCGACCTCAATGTGAGTGTATTTTCCATACATTATCGCTCTAAAACAGGAGTGGGAAAATGGTCGATTGCGACCGGTCGAGGTAGCAACAGATTTCAGTCGATCGCATAAGAAGAAATAAATTATTATGCCGATCTTCGGGTTCTTTACACTCTTAATATATCAGTATTCCTACTTTCAAATAATATTTGAGTGAGACCAAAATTATCTTAATCGGTCTTAATCAACAATGTTATAAAAAATTTAATGGCCTAATATGAAAAAATAAATAGTATTTATTATATTTTTATAAATTAGGTCGAGGGTCACCATGGCCAAGGAATCTTTAAAAAGAAGAGGTTACTACTGACAGCATGTTGAGCTTGGAACTGAGAAGAAACTGTTGAAATGCTACATTTAGGAGCATCGCGCTGTATGGAGCAGAAACTTAGACTCTTAGGAAGATGGAAAATAATACTTGGAGAGTTTTGAAATTTAGTAATGGAGGAGACTTGAAACGATCATATGAACAGACAGGGTGACAAATGAAGAAGTTCTGAGAAAATAGGGTGAGAAAAGAAACATTTTGGATGTGCTTTTCGGTACAAAGACTACTGGGCCAGACACATCCTTGGGAGGAACTCTGTTTTGCACTGCGTTATAGAAGACAAGGTTGAGGGCAAGAGGAGATTAGGAAGGAGGATTCAAATATTAGATGACTTGAAGGAAAGAAGAAAGTTCTGGAGGCTTAAAGAGGAGGAAGGGGACAGGGTGCATTGGTGTCTAAGTTCACTGACAAAGGAATGTGTAAGAATATAATATAAAAATAATAATAAAATAATATATATAATAATATAAATATATAATTATAATAATTTTATAATACTTGGCTGGATCGTCAAAATTACATTATATTTCTTTAATCAAAGGCCTCTATTTTATAAAATAAATTTGATAACGTAATACCACGCTAAGGAAGTGATCGGCTGGATTTCTAAATTAAAGTTCCATTTTGATTGAAGCCATTGAAGAGACGGCTTTACTACAAATGATCCTATTTTATTACACGACTCAAACGGGGGTAGGTTTTGAGGAGTACTTCAAAAATGTTCACTCTCCTCAGAGAAAGAAAGAAAAATCTTCAAGTTCGAGATAAAATTAATACAGAATTTACCATACGAATATAAACTGTATCGAATCAAAGCCCACTATAGCCTACTTGTGGGTTGATCATTATTAACACATTATTATTGAGAAGGATTAAGCTTTAGTTTATGATAATAATCAGTATAGTTTTTGCCAATTATTAGAAACACCTAAATGTTTTAGAAACATGCTTTTGCAACTACAGGTCCCATTTCATAGTATGTACCTTTTATAAAATAAAACAAATATTTTTTTCTGGACAAAATTGATAATATTTTATTCTATTTTTAGTATTATTTTCTGGGTACTGATAATATCTAGCAATAGCGACAGTTTCAGATCACATGACTTGACGTATGGATTCGTTAAATGTTCAAATAACGTTTTATTAGATGTCACATAAGGACATTCCTATGAAATTGGACTGTAGAGGTTTGTTCCACATGCCTTACCTACACGATGAAGGGCAAATCATCTTTAAGCCAGTGTACATTGCTACATCATTTCTTTCTCTCTTTTCCCTCCCTCCCCCCTCTCCCCCCATCTTCTCTGTCAACTCCTTGTCATTACACACTTCAATCCAAACGACTGATGGCTATTAATGAGCTCTACATATGTTCCCCAAGATGCCATGTTTGACATGGCTAAAACGGGAGCTTACATTCATTTACTTAACACTCTTATTGGATATTGAGAATGGTATATTTATGTGGATAATACTAACAAAAGTACGTCATAATTATAATGGTCCTATATTTGTTTTAAGGATATGTTTACACACCTGAATACATCTCAGGAGGCTGGGGATTGACCCCGATATCATAGTTTGATTCCCTAAAACACTAGTTATTTTTTTATTTTATGGTCTGAGGATTGATTCGGGAAACAGTTGTTAAGTTAATCATGTTATTGTTTACAAAAGTAGGGTATCCTTTTGCAGCAGGGTTGCTCTTAACAGACGTGGAGCTCTTGGCAAACTTAATTTGCAAGGCCTCAAGTTATTGCTTACCCGCCTTCCCCTCTCCTTAAATATTAAAAAAAATTGGCTTGGTGTTATTACAGTAGTTTACACCTATACACCAATTTTCAGCTGTATAATATATCAGGAAATGTTCTAAAAAGTAAATACATGTTGTTATTAACAGGAGAATCCGTGTTTGTATATTCATATAAGGGTTGATTTCTCCCAAAACTTCCTTCGATTTTCTTCCCAATGAACTTGATCCTTATGAAGGTACAACAAAACAACTGTAACACGTTTGAATTAAATCGGTTAATGCGTTCGAAAGATATCGTGAGACATGTCCACCACAGGGAGACAGATAAATGCAAATCGGTGGAAATAAAACTCTCTTCACTTGTTCAAAAAAAATCAAACCACATGGTTATGTTTTAATTTGTTTTTACACTATGACAATATTTGATATATCATCTACAAATGGAGCCTAAGATAAAAGCGTGCAAGTAAATACGTCCCACCCTAGTTTTTTCCCCTCTACCACCCGAGCAAGAGTGGGGCCCCCCAAATCATGGGACCCTGTGCGGCCACACCATTTGCACAGTCCACACCCCAAAGGTTGGCCCTGTCTTGCAGTATAGTACATTGATGATCTGGGTCCAATGTGTGTTTTTGTTTGTTATAGAATAACAAGTTTGTAAGTTGTGTGCCGATAATATGATCTATAAGGGGATCCAATGGGCATTAAATTTTACTAATAGATACAAATCTCCCCAAATGTTCAATAGCCTTCGCACAACATGGCACACATACAATACAATGCTACAGTCCTAATATCCAATATGTTGTAACATATGTTCTACGTCACTGTTACTCTGCGATTTCCACAGTGTTAAATATTATTTACAGCAAATATTACGAGTATACAGACGCTCCATAATATGTGTACAATGTGAGTAAGCATGTACAGCGCTGGAACCTATTTAACGTTATTGCAATCCATTGAATATATATATATATATTATATTATGTTTTCTTTTTGTCTGTGTGTTGTGTGTGTGTGTGTGTTCATGGGCTTCGTTCAAAACATGCAGCTTTCCCTTGACTGCCCTTTGACCCTGTGTCTCCCTCCTTCCCCCACACTTCACCCATTCACCCATACAACCACCCGCCTTCCCCAGTCACAGCCGCCATATGCCATTACCATCCTTTTCCGTCTCACCCGCACAAACTAAACTTTATATACACTTGTAGAGTTATTATTATATGAACACATGGATGAGGTCTACGCGGGGAAAAAAGAATTATTGGAGTCGGTGTCTTTGAAGAAGGGTAGGGGGACATGTGTAAGGAGAGGTTTTTCTTAGTTCTTTCAATAGGGAAGTAGAGAACTAATGATTATATTTGCACCGATAAATAATTAGCGTTCACTTCAAAATAGTCAATCTGTTAAAGTGAATGGTTTATTTGAGTTTATAATTGGTAATATTGATTTGGTTTGCTCAAAGGGTTCAAATAAGTTCGTTTGTTAGAAATAATTTTATAAGACTAAATAAATAATTTATAAATCTAAATTACTCTAGTTTAATATACACTTTTTTCGGCACCGGTGGAAAAATATCGATTAAATAACTGGTTTGTTTTGGCATTTATATATATTTATAAGGTTTGATCTGTATCCATCTCTCTCTCTCTCTCTCTCTCTCTCTCTATATATATATATATATATATATATATGTATAGATAAATATATTACATACACATAATAATTGGCACAATGAGCACACCGATTGGTATGAACCATTTTAGAAAACATTCTAAATAATAATAAAGTAAGGAGCAGTTTATGGTTAAGACTTAAATAAAAACTTAAGATTCGCAATATAAAGTCAAAGGATATAATACACTGATGAATTAATAAAATGTTAAAAATTATTAAATGGTTGAAATTGATATACTTTAATGTTCAAAAAACCGGTTAAACTGTGCTTTTAACAAACATAAATATGTCATGATAAGTTTAAAAATGTATCAATAACATCATCAACAACAATTATTAGAAAATAAGTTGACGACAAGTCAAAAAATAACATATAAAACATATTAAAATATAGTTAAAATAACTAGAACAAAAAATGAGGATAACACATAGTTAACATTCCAACACTGATGATGTATAGTTAAATACAATTGACCTCGAAAGTATAGCGTCTTTCAAATTGATACAAAAGAAAGTAATTAATTGTAAGGTCTTGTACTTTGATTACTGTGATTACTGTGATTGGTATGACTCCACAAAGATAACCGCGCCCCATTTCTCAATATATGTACTCAGAAAATGTATAAGCTAATTATGTAAACATAGTGTTTAAAAAAACTGATCTCTTATTAAAACGTGTTTAGAACAAACGTAGAGAGATATTTTAAGCCTTTTTATGAGAAACGCACATTTGAACCATTGATACCATCTGCCAATGATTCTGACAAATATGATACCCTCTAAGGAGGGGGTAGAAGGGGATGCCTCACCGTTTTTAGTAAAGAAAAACAAATTTTTGGTAATTATAAATAAAGCATTGCTTTATTAGATGTATTTTGTTTATTTTTTTCTACATATAGTTATCTTGACAGTTCATCGATATTAAGTCACGGGCCGCGCGGAATTTGAACAGATATATTTTGAATGAATAAAAAAAGTATTGCTCAAATTCTTCGATTCCCATGACCGATATAATGGAAATGTATTGATTACAACATAAATAAAATTAGGTCTTAAATGTATATTTTGAAGGAATGTGTTATTTATTAGAAAAAAAGTTTTGTTTGCGAAGACTGAAATATTCATACCTTCACTTGCTTTCCTTTAAACTCCATCATAATATTGTCACCATATCAATATATATTGTACCCGATTCAGTGGACTAACGGTCTAAGCCCTTAAGACATCACTCTCATGTTAGACTGGCCTGCTGATAATGGGGAGATCTGGGTAGACTCCCGGTTGAGTCTATTGAGGGTGGTTTTTCCTAATAAATTTGCTTTCCCACTCTCCCTCTACGCAAATGCGATTTACATCTAAAATGCCTCCTTCCTCATTCCTACCCTATTAGAGTAACTGTCATATGTGCGTATAGCCTGAAAAGGTATTATGACGCGGTGATAAAAAAAAAAGAAGATATTTAATCGTTGTCTTGAGATAAACTAACGGTGGATTTCTGCCCGCTAATAATGTCGGGAAAGAAAATCCCGAATGTTTCCTTCATCCGATCGTGTGTTGAGAGCGTTAAAAGACTCTCCCACCCCCCAACGTGCTAACCACTACCTTGTATCCAGCTTCCAACAAGACACCGGAGTCGTTCCAGCCGTCCGACATAAGTAACGATGTTGTCCGCAACGAGCGCTGCTAGGACCTCTGCGCATGCTCAGCAGGAGTGGAATCAAACTAGGACTTATGGAAGTCACCTCGGACATAATTTATAGATTATTGTTGCATTTAAAAATATAAAAAAATAAGTTTAAAAAAGAAAAAGGGGGGAAGTTATGTTACGTTGCTATTGGATATAATGTTCAAGATATAATGTTCAAGATATAATGTCTGAGATACGATTAAGCTTACTGGCTTTGGGTTAAATATCAGATGTCTTTGATATTTAATTTTATAGCTTAGCTCCGCGACACAGCTCTTTGTCGTAATCGATCAATCACTAATCCGTACCCATTTAATTAAACTCCGTACTCGCCACGTCCATCGAATAGCTGACACAAAAAACATTATCTTAAAGAAAATACTAGACATTGAAGCAAAACACAACAGCCTTCTTGTACCGACAGATTCTCAGCATTATATACTTAATGATGGTTCTAGATGATCGTCCACATTACAAACATGACCCTTTACCAAATCTTCCTGCTCCAATGAAAATAGATATTTTACTGTAAAACTTTAATAACATTATTAAATACATTATTTTATGTAAATATTTTTTATGAAAATATGATTATCACATTTCAACTTTATTTTACTAAATATAAAGTAAAATTAAATAAATCAATGTATAATTTTGTACCACTGACCGAAGGAAAGGACCCGCTTACCACACTTGTGAGCTAAGAATTAAATAATGTTGTGTTAGTAAAAATAAAATAAAATAAAATAAAATAATAGACTGATATACATTACATATTTGCTAGGCTAAATTGCCTTAGGGTCCGGGGGTAGAGTCCCGACATTTCCACTTAAATTTTAATCGTAATGTTTTTGATTTTCCCTCTTCCCTTAAAATACCCCTAGAGTTGGTAATTTTTTATTAAATTATCCTTATTATATTGGATTTTTTCTCCCTCCAAATTAAAAAGGGCTTTTACGTTCATCTTATATCTATTTCTACACCACCATTTTTTTTTTTACTTTATATTTTTCTCATCTAAATTAAGAGGGGGATTTCTGAACATCGAGGTGCAAGGTGCTGTATCAGCCAAGCTCTGCAGCAACGCCACATACCTTTAACACAATAAACTTAGGCCACATTTCCCCCTATCCCCTCCTATAACTCGGCCTCAAAGAATGACAGGAACGTGACAATTTAATATACTGTTAAGACGAACCATTTTAGTCATAATTCCAAAGTTTAAGTTTATAGCTTAAGGTACGGCAGAAGAGATCGCGAGTAATTTTACAGTTTTTATAGAATTTGAATTTTTTTGGCGAAAATAAATTAAATATTTCTCCGGTAGCAACATAGAGTTTAGTTTTTTGCACATGCTAATATCAACAGATCTTGAATATCTGTCAAGAGTTTCCTGGAATTTTGTCAAAACTTTTTCTCTTTATTTAAAAGGTTTTGACAAAATTCCTGGACACCCTTGACAGATATTCAAGATCTGTTGATATTAGAATGTGCATAAAACTAAACTTTGTTGCTACAGGAGAAATATTTGATTTATTTTGGCCAAAAAATTTCAATTCTATGAAAAAAATGTAAAAATACTTGCGCTCCCTTCGACCACACCTTAAAATCGTCATCGCAGGCTCGCATGAGGTATAGACTTAAAAGGGAAAATAAAAGACCTACGATTTTCCAGAAATATAAGCAGTGCATTAGTATTTGAAATATTACTCGAAATTTTCCACGGTGACGATGGGGGGACAAAGCGACAAAGTTTATTGTTAATAACTACAGTACGTGCCTACTAAGTAAGACAGAATTAAGATTTGTGTACAATGCTTAACTGTGAAGTCATTCTAAAATGGTCAAAAACGGCCTTTTCAATAAAGCTTTTATCCAAATATAATTTAACATTTCATCAATGTTCTGTATTAGAAACATCTATAACCTATTTATCTCCATTAATGTTTAATCATAAGTGATCAAGGTACAATAGTGTTCATGTAAGCTTACGATTTCTAGCTGAGTGTATCACAGAGTTGATGGATATGGAAGTGATGCACATTCTTAAGCGGTTCGTTGGACACAGGAATTAAAAAAAAATACTTATTTAGGGACTCACTGACATCATTAAAACCTATATGGTGCTTCCAGTCAACATACAAACTTGAAAATTTGGCATAGCTATAAGCCAAGGGTAAAATACTAGATCTAAGCTTTACAACAGTGTAGGGTGTGGTGATAGATGGATGGGGATGTAGGCTACGTGAGAAAAGGACAGTAATTTTGTAGTTTTTATAGTTGTTTCTAGTTTGTGTTGTAAGGTATTACGGGCTCAAAATACATTTCTGTTGGCGTGTGAGGTGTTACGCCCCTCGATCAGAATATTATTTCAAATTTCTGTGACCCGCTTCGGTGGCCGCATGGCTTAAGGCACTATTCTCGCAGTAGACTAGACTGTCGATGACAGGGAGATTGAGGTTAGAATCTCGGTCAGGTATGAAAAGGGTGATTTTCCAAAATTGTTTTCTACGCTCTCCTCCACCCCCACACCACGAAAATGCGGGTACACCTCCAATAAATATAACCTCCATAGACCCTAAAACCATCAACGTAATTAGTACATAAGCGTATAACTCAAGTGGGTAGTAAGACGTGGTGTTAAAAAAAAAACCCGCCGAACGCGTGAATCGAGCTTTACTAGAAAGTGCTGCGTCGAGAACGTTGAAACATTCTCGAGTAAGAATGGCAGCAGCTATTTCTCACTCGCACGCTCGAGGAGACGTTATTAGAGGTATTTTATCGGCTGTTATTGTGCGGCGAGTAATGAGCTCTTACTGTGAGGAACCGTTTGGTTCCCAAAACCCCCAAAACCTGAGGTAGAGGTGCGAGTGTGTGTGTTATTTATGTGTGCGTCGAGGCAGCGGGTAGTCCTAACACCACCGCTACGTTAGAGAGAGAGCGAGAGAGACTCGAGAGAGAGAGAGAGAGAGAGCTTTAGGACGGTGTAAGTAATGTCAGAGCTTGGAGGTACGAACACCTTGACCTGCCCGCTATTCCGACACCTCCCATAACTCTACAAGACCCCAAAAAACTTACTTCCCTCCCCCACCACCCCATACACACACACACACCGGGGGAGTGGTGGGAGGGGGTGATACATTTACCAGGAAGAAGGGGGGGGGAGTAGAGGGGGGGGGGGATCGAGCTGAACTTGTACCAAAAATTTTCACAACAATGTTGATACAGAATGAGTTGGAGAATATATTTCTTTCTTTTTTTTTTTACTTTTGTTACATTTTTATTGTACAAAATGAAGAAGAGTATAAACAAGTTAAAAATAAAATAAAAAATGAAAGAAAGGATGACCCTTATAAAGGTACACCCGTTTTAAGAATTATTGAGGTTGCATTCTATAATATTATTTATTGGTTCTTTTTTCATTTCTTGTAACCACCCTTCAGGTAAATTTTGACAAATAACATCATTTGCTCGTTTTTTTTAGATACTTAATTTATTGATTTATAAACTACTTTTTTTTTGTTGCTCTTTATTGATACATAGTTCCAGCATACCAGCGTCTGTTTACGATACAAGGTCAATGTTAAACGGTGTAAAATGTGGCTACCGATGTTTTTATAATGCGCATATAGATATAACTTCAGAAATCCTCAATATACTTAATAGTCGTAAAGCTATAACGCAAGTTTTTTTTATTTAAAAAAGCACTGTTTTGAATGTCAGAATAGTTCCCGAAATTAACACATACATATAGTGGATCCAGTATAGTTTATTTTTTATTTTACAGTGACTAAGAGGTCGGAGTTCATATCCCAGTTGGGTGTATTCCTTGTAGTTTTCCCTAAACGGTTTTTTACTCTACCTCAACATAAATTTTTGTGCCATTTTTCTAAATTCTATCTTCTCTGTCACTGTCTTATAAGTAGTGTAGTTACGTAGAAACTATCATTCAAAATTATGTATAAAATATCAGGGAAAGATAATAATTATGTTCGAAAACACACTTTACATTTCATCATCTAAAAATTTGATTTTATAAGCCAACTATAGTTTTATTTTTAAATGGGAGATCGCTTATTATTCTGCGACAGCAAATGCGTCTCTGATTTGTTACTTCAAACGTGCTTAATTTTAAAAAAGGTCGTTTAGGCATGTAAGGCTTTCCATAATAATACGGCTAGGTGGTGGCGCGCCATCTATTTGTATTACTTTATGAACTTATTAATATGTACTTGAAATGTTGTTAGAAGCTTTGGCACGAGCCGATTCTACAAGATCTTTAATAAGTATGTTTCTTTAATTTGCACGTTTTTAGAAAACCAAACGTGTTAGTAAAAATTAACATCTTTTTTACTTATATAATATTTAGTCATAATTACCGTTTGTACAGTAAAAGTATCTATCCATACACGTTGTCAAAAACAACATATTTAAAAAAAACTCAAAATAAACACAAGCCTACGACTGGTTCCAAATATTTATTATACTGTCACGTTTACTAATAAAATACAAAGTATAACAACTTTACATCGAAAAGTAAATTTACAAGGATGTAGTTTTTAGCTTGGAGTTGTGTTGAGTCTTCCTGACTACTGTTTTTTTTTTTAATTTGAACAGCTATGGGCAACCCGAGACCCACCCACCATTCAAAGTAATAAAGTATACTCTTAGGTCCGGCTTCTTCGAAATCTTTTTACCAGAACCACACACCAAGAAGACCATTTAACTGAGTCAAGACATTTAAAAAAAAATAGTATCGCACAGACGCCCCTTTCTACAAAACTACTCAACTTTCATTTACTTATAATAGCATTCGAAGGTTGATCACCATTCAAAACGAAATAGTACTCCAAGAAGGAAAAAAAAGGAAGATTTTTTTTATCAACAATAAAAGACAAACCAGGTGTATAGCCTCAAGGTTTAAACATTTGAATGGAAAATGAAAGTGCAATTGCTTTTTTTTATTATTCATGTATATATAACAGTGATAATAACCATTGGATGGGTGCGTCAGAAAAAAAAAATCTTCGGCTCTGAACAACTTGGAAGATTGTCTTTACTTGGACAGAAGTTGTTGGAAGAAATTAGCACCGATTTCATCTCTGTGATGCTAAAAGGTATTCATGCAAAGAACTCTTAAGAGTGAAAAACCTCAGATGCAACAATCGCATATCACACCAATTAAATAATCTTATTTATTCTTACTAGAATTATCTAACATTAGTAATGTTTTCCAAAATAGCTTAATTGCTTGGATTTATAGTAATAAAACGCCTATTACCTATAATCTTAGTTACCTAATAAAGTGTATTTAGGTCCAGAAATGTTTACATTTTTAGATTATTATTAACATTATTATTTTTATCAAGTTTGAAATTATTTATAAACTAGTTGTTTGGATATGTAAAATATCTGTTTCTCTCTCTCTCTTTCTATCTCTCTTATACACACACACACACACACACACACACACACACACACACACACACACACACACACACACACACACACACACACACACAAGGAATATTAAATTTAAAATGTTGTACTCTAGACAACTATGCATACATGATTTCTTATACATTTTATTACTATAAACATATAATTTATTTGGTTCAGTTGCATATGGAAATAATTATTTAAAAGAGTGTCCAAAAAATATTTTTTCTTTGCAATCATGCGAGCAAAACTTTTTTCTGTAACCTTTATTAAGTTATTTAATATCTGTAGATAAATATAAATTTTATGTAAGGTATTTAACAACCATTTTATTAAGCAGCTGATTATATCAACACAAGACTTTCGAACTAATTTAATTATAGAACAATCTAACACCCACTGTGCTCTTGCCATAAATTAATCTTTGTCAATGGAAAAAGCCCAAATTTCACCAAAGATAAGTTTTTCAGCCATGCTAAGAATTGAACCTAGTACCTTGAGTTTAACGGATATATATTCTACTGACTCTACTAATGCACCTGACATAAAGTATATAAATTCATAGGTGAACCAACAAGGCTTAAAGAGGTGCATCTACTTTACCTACCCTTTAAAGGATATGATCTATGACTTATAAATAAAAATAATTTGTTTGTATCACATTATTACACACGAGTAAATTGTAACGTATGTGTCATACATGAGCTTAATATCATTCAATCATCAGCATTTTAATGCCTAATTTTAAATATGTATGATTATTATAAGCTATAAATATTGATTTAATGATTTCAAATCCTTTCAGTTCACGAATTATAAGGGCTAAAACTTGCTATTTTACGGGGTTTTTTTTTGCGTACCAATGCTAAATTAAATTAATTCATTTAAGAGGCTGAAATTTAGTAAAACTAGACATGCATAAGAGGCGTGCAGAATGAGATATTTATAATATTAATATACATTTTCCAAAAGATTAGGTCTATTTTTAATATTTTTTATTTATTTAGCACCGCCTCTTACTACCAATTTGGGTTATACGCTTAAGTACTAATTACGCTAATTGGTTGGTAATTGGGAAGGCTGAATTTAGAGGAAGTGAACACGTACTTGCGTGGAGGGAGAGTGGAAAACCATTTAGGAAAACCACCCTGTTACCCCGACTGAGATCCAAACCTCGATCTCCCAGTCCTTAGCAGTCTAGCTTAACACGAAACTAGCGCGTTAGCTAACTACACCACCGAGGTGGGTTATTTTTTAATATTAATATAATTAAGTTTAATATATTAATATTATTTATAATGTATATTATAAAAATAATATATGTTAATAATACTTCATTTTAATATTAATTTGTAATACAGACGTTTACTACATATTCTTGGAGGATTTTTTTAAATGTTACTTCCACTAGTCTTTAAACGATGGCATCATGAGGATAGTCGTGGAACCAAAGGTAACAAACCCGTAACAAACAAGATCTCCCAAAAGACTTCGACAGGACGCCGTTCCCACGGCAGAGCGCTGTCAGACACCACTGCTTATTGTGATCACAAGGAATATTACTACGCCTGTATACAAAGGAACATGGGAGCGATCGTACCTTCGACGCTGATGCCTCCAAGGACGCTTTTCCAGGCGACTACCTTGAGAGATCCGTTTGTTTTTACCATCCTACCAGGTGATGTCTGATCTTAAGTATGAGGACGTGGACTCGAATATCGGACAATCAAAGGAAAGTTCCACCTTCTCTTTTAGTGTAAATCATAAATCTATTATTAATGTAATATATAAATATCTACTTAAAGCAACATCAACTAATTGACAAACTTATTTTTGCATAATTTGTCTTTTTAATCCAACAACTTTACAAGTAGTACGTTTATCTTATATTATTATATTATTATTATTATTATTATTAGCACCGCGTCTTACTACCCGTTCGGGTTATACGCACTTACGCTAATGTGTAATGGTAGGGTGATTGTGAGATGAAATGGAGGACCTACAGTTTAACGTGGAATCCGAACCACGGTGGAGGCCTGGTATTCCTCACATTCACAAGTTGTGATTAATACACGTCTTGTCAGAGGTGAAGGAAGGGTTTGGTAATCAGATAAATCTGTGCCGGGACCGAGGATTGAACCCCGGACCCCTAGCACAGAAGTCCGACACCTTACCCCTAGACCACCAGGTCACCCTTTATCTTATAGATTGTTAATTTTACATTAATACTGAGATGAACACAATTTAATAAATTATGCGTTGTAATGGACCAACCAGTAATTTAAACGAATATTTGTTATTTATTAATGACATATATAAGCTAAGAGAAAAAATTGACTATTTAAAAAATATAAATAGCTCTATTTCTAGCCCTATAAACAGGTATCCCAATTACTAAAACTATTTAAATAAATCCCAAAATCCTATTACTATTGAAAAAAATCTCTAAATTACTTCTATATGTATAGATCACAGATTGATCAAATCCTTTATTTCTCTTATCGTAATACAAATTGAATCTTAGAATCTGTAAAAATTTGCAGTTTTTGTTAAAGCGAAAAAATTATAAATATAGCTAAAAAAATTTTTTTAGAGATATTTGTGCCACTAACAATTTTATATTTTGTTTCTTTGTACGTAATAAAGGACCAAGAGGATATATTTTTTATTTAATACATTATTTTCGAAATATTTTGTGATTTTTCTTTTCTCGTTTGTTCAGGTCTACTAGACCGTTCCACACCGAATTTCTAGCAAGTGTCTACACTTGCCGCACCGGACCGTGCCGAATTTGAAAGGATTGAAATGATGCGCAAGCACGGTACTCCCGCGAATAGTGTTGTGGAAGCCATAGAAAAAAACAAACAAAAAATAACAAGTTAACTTGAAGGTATTATAATGAAAATATACTGTTTTTGGGAGATATAAATTTCCGCCATAAAACGTAGATAAGTGGCGGGTCTTTATCATATAATGTTGATTGAAACAAATTATATTATGGTGGGAAAGTTTTAAGTAAACTGCACAACTCTCGAATTTTCTACGTACCCGTTCAATTATTGCCATTTTTTGTTATTTTAGTTTTACTAATCCCACTATCTTTTAATTAAATTGAAAAATGTTTTCCCTGTTGTATTAGTAATACTGTTATAACACATTAAAATATAGCACTTACCTGAAACATTCATTTTGTTTCATATTTCTTCCCAAATGTTTACTCTCCGCACATTGATCATATACCTTGATTCTGATTGGTCATATACTTATTTGTACTCTGGTACAGAAATGATAAACATCTCGACATCCATCTCTTTAAAACGCACTTTATTTTTAAATAGTAAAAAGCGAACAAACTTAACAAATAACTCACCACAACGATCTAACGTGCGCTGTTTCGCGGTTGGTATGACAACCCAGTTCGGGAACTACCGAACATTTACGGAGACGCCCGAAGTCCACGATATTCGGGAACAAGTGGCTGCACTACTCCGGCCCATTCCGTAACACACCGCAAAAGTGCGGATGAATGCTCTCTCGACGATTCATCCGCTCCTTTGCGGTGCGGAATGGTGCGGACTGGCCTAGTGTAGCCGTAGCTTAACTCCTTTTGAATAGTAGGGGGATCCTGTGATTTTAACTTAGGCTTACATTCACATTTGTATCCAAAATAGGCTTTTGAGATTTTTTTAAATCTTGAGTATCTCAAATATCCTAGGATTAAAGGGGTTTCAAAACTCGAGAGTCATACATCCAGTATAAATGCTTCATTTTTATTTTCGGAGTCGGTCTTCTTAAACATCCTTACACCCTGTCGAATTTCCTCCCTACTCTTTTAAAAAAAGCTTCTTCTTCCTAAAGTTATCTTATGTGACCTGTTCCTCTCTAATCAACACGTGAGTTTGGTGTGCTCATAAGGTTATAGTGGAAGTTTAGGTGACATGAGTTTAAGGCTAGTATTTTTACAGTCTTTATTAAAACAAATATTTTTGGCCGAATAAAATAAAATATTGCTCCTGTAGAAAAATAGAGTTTAGTTTTCTTCACATAGTGATACCAACAGTTGTTGAATATCTTTCAAGGTAGTCTTGGAATTTAATAACAACTTTTTCTCTTCATTTGAAAAGTTTGTCATTTAATGCCGCTATGCTCATGATATATATTCAAACACTGTTGATATCACCCTCTGAATAAAGTTAAATTCTATGTTTCTACTGAAGAAATATTTCGTTTATTTTGGTAAAAAGGTTTTGTTATAAAAACTCCAAAAACACTCCCCTTAAATTGCGTTCCCTACATCTCCACCTTAACCCTATGAATATACCTAGCTTACATGCGTGGTTCTTCCACCAAGCCTGGTGAAGCTTCAGGTCATCACACACATGGACTAAGAGGCGAGTCAAAAGTGCGTCTTAAACTCTTCCAAACTCCTAACACACTTGTTCTAAACATGTACAATAATGGGTCAAAACAGTACAAGGTAGCGAAAAGGTCTTTCTTGTTTTTACATTTTATGTGGAATGGAAAAACTACGGGTAACATCTTTGTTTGCATTTCGTTTGGTCAACGTCTCCTGCTAAGTAAAAAAAAAAAAGAGTAACGTATTGAATACCTTAACATCTTTCATAGGGGTTATGGGAACTGGCTTATAGGTTTTTATACTTGCAGCTGGGAATTGTTTTACCATCTAGTAAAAAACATGAGGCGATTTCTAAAAGGTCGGGCTATGTGCAGTCCAATTTTCATAGGAAGAACATTTTCTGTTAGATAGAACGGTTGTTTATTCTTACTACCAGTTTGGGTTATACGCTTATGTACTATTTACGACAGTGGTTTTAGGGATTAGTGAGCCTATATTTATAGGAAATGTACCCACATTTGCGTGAAGGTAGAGTGGAAAATAATCTTGGTAAAACCACCCTTAATACAAACGACCGCGATTCAAACCTCGATCTCCCCGTCATCTGCAGCCTAGTCTACTGCGAGAGTAGCGCGTTAGACTATGGGGTCACCAAAACGGGGTTGTAGAAAAGTTAATAGATCTACTTTCCTGTATTCATAAGTCAAGTCATGTAATCTGAATCTGTTGAATTTAACAGATATTATAATGAGCATAGCGGTATTAGATGACAAACTTTTTAAATTAAGAGAAAATATTGTCATTAAATTCCAGGACACCCATGACAGATATCCAAGAACTGTTGGTATCACCATGTGAAGGAAATTATAGACTTTTTTTTTCCGATAAGGTTATTCCGCTGAAAATTGGATTGTAGATCCAATCGTTCAAATTAATTTAAAAGGAGATCAACAACTTTATAGTTATCCAGACCTGATAGGTTAGATTTTATCTAGGATTATTTATAATAAGGAGGCATTTTTGTAGGATAAATTTGTCTATTCTCTTTTATAGGGAATTAACTCTAGTTCAATTTTATTATAAACCACCTTCTACATTGTAAACTAGTCTAATAGGTCCCTAAAATGATTCATAACGTATATAAAATATTACTTTATTTAATAATTTCAAAATATAAACTGTAAACATTTTTGTAAAGGGGGGGGGGGGAACCCCAGCAGAATAGAATTAGCTTTGCAATTACATCCAAACTTCTAAAAAATGTATTTGTAAAATGACTCCTAGACTTGTGAATTTAACCTGGATTAATGAGTAATATTTTTCAAATATATTCAAACACATTCAAGGGAAGGCTGTCATCCGTTAGAATTTGTAATTAACACCAAACTTGTAATTAGGTTAGTCAAATAAAACACCATAGCTATCAATAAAAATATCAAATTAGTACAATTTATTTTTAAAAGTTATTTTATGACTTGTTTTGGAGCCCACACACTTGCACGCATATATATACACCAACACACATGGTACCATAATGTATATAGAGTGGCAGTAAACCACACACTTCCCACTGACTGCTAATAAGCTCATAAACCACACACACACATATCTAAATATATTAGCTCATTACATTTCAGATGCGTGCCTTATCGTATATCTCATAGTTGGAATGGGTTATTTTTTGAGTCAATATAAGAAATTCTATGTAATAATGGTAAAATTGGCATTATTTTGTTATATATAATTCACCTTCTTGTATCTTACTTGCGACTTAAAAGGTGATTAATGTTGTGTGTTACATTTTAATCGTTGAAAATGGTTTATTAATAATTAATATTCACTGTTGAAAATCACTCTAAACTAGCAGTAGTTTTAAACTCATAAACAATTGCCCAAAATATCAGACATAAATTATTTCAAACCTTTCTTATCCATCGAAGAAATAATATAACTACCACGCCACGAAAAACGTAATTACCATAAAAACTACTCAAAATGTGTTAAGCGTTTTCTAGCACTAAATAAACTTCTCAACTACAAAACTAGGTTCTTGAGGGGGTGAGAGTAAAAAAAAAAAGCTACCTTAATTAATACAGCCATTACAAGAAATTTCTTAATACAATTATTTCCCCGAGTAGACCTGAATTCCTCCCCTACTTAAAACTCTGAACACGTTTTGTGGAAGGGATCAAGTTTGCTGCGGTTATTCACACGCCTCTAATAGCGCCAACCTCTAATTATAAATTAAATACGTCCCCCGCTTTCATCCAAACACATCCCACACTAATTAGATGAACTTTCAAGAATGCCCTTTTATAGAGTTTTTTGTGGTTCATAAAGGTCACTTATTACTTTTTTTTTTCATATTCTACAACAGTTTTTTTTTTACTTAAATTATGGTTTTGCTCTTGTGTGTTAATTTAATGTGCTTAGGTGTGAATGTGGGTGTTTATTAAGGCGATGCTTAAAACAGTGCTTACATCAACTTGAAGGCAATAGGGGAGAGGGAAGGGGGAAACGTGATATTATTTTAGAACCAGTTCATTTGATAATTGAAATAAACTTAGTCGGTGATGCGAAAACTCTTAGCAACATTTTGTTTGCCCATTATCTGTTTTTTTAATGCAATCAACTCTTTTATGGCGTTTTCTCACATGTTGATTGGTTTAGAGGTGATCAACTAGTACTATGTTTTCAGTATCAACAAAACATAAATTATTTATAGGTAAGAAACGCAACATAATTTTAAAGTATGTAGATTTAGAAGATGAAGTGTATTTTTTAGGGTATATAACTTTTTTCTTTTAATTTTTATAACGTAATTCCAACATGTTTTCCGACTTCACAATACTTATTCTTATTTTTCAGCATATATGTTGGACTATTGGAATTTTGTTATTATAATATAATATTTATGAATTATTAATACTTCAAATACTTGCCCCAGTCAGTAAAACGTTTGTCTACTTAGATAATGGGTCTGATCTCAATTCTCGTCACTGGTAAAATATTTACAAAGTTTAACCTTTCACAGTAATGCATCTAAGGTCAGAATACTCTTACAAATTATTGGTCTAGATATGTTAGTTTTTAAGTCATTTGTTGGCATAATCTATTGGTTCAGAAAAGCCAAGTAAATAACACATTTTTTTGTAATTTATTGTGCAACCTATACAATTATTTAATCATAACTTATGTAATGTTATTAGTGACGTTGCGTGTACCAGCCTATGATTCTTTTTCAATTTTCAAGAGTTTTGATCGTATACTTATTAGATTGATGTGATTTTTTGTCAGTAAATTTAATGAATTATTTATTTAGCGTCATTGCTGTATTGAACAGGGTCAAATTCGCGATCCGATATAACTCAAGCTGCTATTTCACGTTTTTTAGGAATTGGGATGATTAAAGTGGGATTGTATCGATCCAATCTAATAACCGACGTGGGATGGTTTACATTCCTGATTCTGATTCAGTGTTTAATAATAATAATAATAATAATAATAATAATAATAATAATAATAATAATAATAATAAATAATAATAATAATAATAATAATAATAATAATAATATATGTTTTCTCTTGACGAACACATGTCTAGACTGCTCGGTGACCAATACACGAGTGTTCTCATCTCCGTTTTCCAACACGGTTGTTTACGAAGATTTTTCTCTTATAATATTCTAGTTACGTGATGCAACCGTCCTTTTTCTTTCCCCTCATGTCCTTCGAGAAGATAAGAGAGTAAGAAAGAGATAGACAGAAGAATGTTGCACTATGTAGATATTTACTGCGAAATATAATATAAATTACAAACATCTATGATATTATTACGTTGGATTAGATCTGATTAGATCTATTAATTGATCAAAAGGAATGTGTAAAATATATTTGTTACTCTTACTAAATATATTTATATAAATTCATACATTGTTATCAAAAGTGTAACTATACTTTTAATTATTTTTTTTTTAAAGGATTACACGAGAGTCAAAAATATTGAAATGTATTCATTCCCATGGACTACGTGTCAAGCTCATCTAGTCTAGTTTGTGGGTTACGAAGAAGTCAGGATGGATGCAATGAGATTTTTTTTACAAATTTTTTTATCATTCTCTCTGCAGGTGACTGAGACTACATTTCCTCCAAATAGGCCTTCTACCGTCCTCATCCCTACTCCAGACGGGCAGTAATAAGTTGTGATTATGTTATTTTTACATACAGAATTTTTTATCACCGCATCTTACTACCTGTTCAGGTAATACACATATATGATATTTACTATAATGGGTTAGGGATGAGGAAGGAAACATTTTAGAGATAATCTACCTGCATTTGCATGAAAGGAGGGTGGGAAACCATTTAGGAAAACCACCCTCTTTGGTAGATTTGACCAGGATTTGAACCCCGATCTCATCATATTCAGCAAGCCAGTCTAAGCCGAGAGGCATGCCTTAGACCATTCGGCCACAGAGACGGGTATTCCGTTATCTAATTTTCAATTTTCAATAATCCGAATAATAAGTATTTGGCAAACACTTATTTTAGAATAAATTACTAAGTATTTGTTTTGAAATATGGTTTTTACAGGGGAATTCTCACACCTAATGAGATATTCTGTTGTTATTCTATGGCTATATCTACTCACTTCCTTTATGCTCTCCACATATAGCCGTATATCACACCATCCTATCACGAATAAAATGAGACTGGTTCTTCTCTAGAGCTCAAATCATTTCTGTATATATCACTACTATAATCATCGAATGATAATAACTACTTCTATTATTACCGTATACCATAATTTCCGTTCAGACTAGAATGAAATCTAGATATACTCTACGTAGAGGAAAATTAGCCATTTTTCACGTTAAATACAATCGAATATAGTGCCTTTAAGATGGTTTGATGATCTTGAGAGTTACATTGCAATGAATTGTAACATAAATACCACTGTTGGAGATCATATATGTCAGAACTCAACTGTTCAGAACTCCTTTTCTTCCCGTCTGACATCTTTACACTCGGTTTACAATGCGAGGCTTAGTCCGCCCTCTACTCCAAACAAAATATGAGGATAAAATGACCTTGGGAATTTCAGTGAAATACTCTCCAGATTACATTTAGTTGAAATTTTTGAGTGAGAACCTGATCATGTATTAAGTTTTAAATTAAAATAAAACTAGGTTTATGATAGTCTAACAAGCTTAGTTCTTAATTCCAAGTTTTGTAAGTTACAAGATTTTACACTATTTTTTATTTACATTCAAATTTTAAGAAAAGCGTCCGTGAAGTTACCTTGAGATATAAAATATTAATTGGCACTGCTTTAAAGCACGAAATAGAATAGTAAATTCAAAACAAAGTAAAATATAAATTTCTCACACTCGTATTCTTATACTAATAACATTTCTTGACTTATATTAAACCCAATTACGCGCATATATTTAATATACTTATATATAAACTACTTGATTTAAAATAAAGCATAGCTCAAAAAATGCTTTCAAAAGAAAGATAGGTACAATTTAGATAATTGTTAGGGCATTAACATAGCATATAGATATGATTTTTATTTGGTGATCTCAATACAGTCTGTTTACTTCAAATATAATTTTAAATCACCAAAAGTAATCGTTTTAGTCCATGATAAAATTGTATTAAAAAAGTGAGCTTGTGACATTTTAATATTGCCAAACTATATATTGCAGTCAAAGATATCTTAAAACATGTTTTATATAAGATTGAAAATTAGTCAATAGCTTCCATTTTATAGTTTTCAACTATTTACAATAAAGTATTTCACAGCCCACTTTGGTGGTTGCATAAGGCAGGGGTTATTAAGATGTGGTTGTAGGGGATGTGAGAGAAGGTAGTGTTTTTCAAGGTTTTATATCAAAACTTTTGTGGTCAACATAAATCAAATAATGCTTAAGTACAAATATAGAGTTTAATTTTCTTCCCATGGTGATATCAACAGTTGTTGAATATCTGTCAAGTGCATGACAACTTTTTCTCTTCCTTTAAAAAGTTCTTCATCTAATTCCGCTATGCTCATGAGAGATATTCAACAACTGTTGATATCACCATGTGAATAAAATTAAACTCTCTGTTAGCACTGAAACAATATTTAATTTATTTTGACCAAAACAAGTTTCACTATCAAATCATTAGAAACATTTGACTTTTTCTCGTGTTTCCTACATTCCCACCTTAACAAAGGGTATCCATAATGGAGTTATGAGAACTAAATAAGTTGGGTTTGAGACTCGGTCTCTTAAACAATTTAAAAATAAAATGATTGTTGGATTAGATTATTAAGCTATCATCGTTATCAATATGGATTGTGTATTTATTATATGCCTTTTTTACTTTTTCGCCATATTACAGGTAGAGAAAGTATTGTGATCATCAAAATAAATGGTACGGCGCACCGCACAGACTTTCTCTCTCTTTCTATAAACTCGTAAGATTTCTGAACGGAATAATGTACATTGTATATTCACCACTCCACATAAGAACACGCATAAAATAATATACAATGATATAGAATCAATGAGAAAAGAGGCGCATCTTTGTCCACCTAAGAACATTTCAAACAGTTTAATGTCTTCCACAAGGGTCAACACTTCGTATTAAAATTTCGATTTCTGGTTAAAATTTTAACATTTTATACGGTGTTGCAGATCTTCAAATCATCGCATTGATATTTAATAATTCATTTATACATTTTGACCAATAAAAAATGTAAATATTGAGTCTAAAATGGAGATAGATCATTGCTGTGTAAACATTTTTCCTAAGAGCTTTAAGGAAAAATAACATACTTTTTTAGATACTTACTTATATTTAATTACTCTATGGCATTGGAGTATTATTGCGTTAAGATTTAAGTAGTATATCTTTACAACTAAAGCTCACAAAATTGTATTAATATATTTGCAAATATCTCAGAAACTGCTGCTTTTATAAAAATATATGTCAAATAAAAGTTTTTTATTCTAATAGTCCTACAATTTTGCAATTATAAGTTGTTTAGTTTCTCAAATAGTTGTGGAGATACGGAAATTAACGCTTCTGTAAAGTACCCTAAAAATCATTTTAATAGGAAAATGAAAATAGCCAGTTTATTTATAATCTTAATCAACGCCTAGATACGAATTTTAATCAAAATCGTTTGAGCAGATTTTGAGAAAACAAATTTTTCCTCTTTTCGCCCTTCAGTAAACTACCTTAATTTTAAGTTTTTATAGACACACAGACAGACGGCATTGCAAAGACTATTTTTTAGGGTTGTGGGGGTCATGAGACGTTGACATCCATCAACATTTCAGGTTAGTTTTTTTTTACGGTCTCAATACTTAAACTTTCATGTTCAAAAAGTTTAAAAAAATTCATATAATTGCGTATAGATTGAAAGTTATTGATTTTATAAAAATATGTTTCGGATAAAATATTTGTATTATAAATATATATACATATTTGTAATGCTAAGTAATTTCATATCTCAAATAGTTTCGGAGCTATTATAAAAAATGTTAATTAACGCTTCAGACCGGAGCCCTTAAAGCCATTTTGCCGAAATATTGAGGGTAGCCATTTTGTTTGGAATATTTATTAATGTTTATAAATGAAATTTAATCAAAATCGTTAGATCCGATTTTGATAAAATCGACTTTTTCTCTTTTTGCCCTTCAGTAAACTACCCTTAATTTTAAGTTTTAATATACACACAGACAGACGGCATTGCAAAGACTATTTTTTAGGGTTCGGGGGGTCATGAGACGTCGACATCCATCAACATTTCAGGTTAGTTTTTTTTACGGTCGCAATACTTAAGCTTTAATGTCCAAAAAGTTAAAAATATATATATAATTGCGTATAGATTGAAAATTATTGATTTTATAAAAATATGTTTTGAATAAAATATTTGTATTATAAATATATATACATATTTGTAATGCTAAGTAATTTCATATCTCAAATAGTTTTGGAGCTATTATAAAAAATGCTAATTTACGCATCAGACCGGAGCTCTTAAAGCCATTTTGCCGAAATATTGAGAGTAGCCATTTTGTTTGGAATATTTATTAATGTTCATAAATGAAATTTAATCAAAATCGTTAGAGCCGATTTTGAGAAAATTGACTTTTCTCTTTTTCCCCTTCAGTAAACTACCCTTAATTTTAGGGGTAGATATCCAATTCCAAAAACCCCTCGGGGCAACCCTATGAAAACCCTAGATATCAAGTTTCAGCTCAATCGGTAAAATAGTTTAGGCTCTATTTGGAGGTACAGACAGACAGACAGACAGACGGAAATTCAAAAACCACTTTTTCGGATTCAGAGAGTCATGAAAGTTCAAGATTCATCAAAATCTCGAGTTCTATTTTTTTGACGATCACCATACTTTCTCTACCTGTAAGATAGAGAGAAAGTAAAAATTGAACTTGAGATTTTGATGAATCTCGACGTTTCATAACCCCCAGAATCCAAAAAAGTGTTTTTTAATTTTCCGGTTGTCTGTCTGTTTGTACGTCCAACTAGATCCTATACTATTTTACCGATCAGGCTAAAACTTGGTATCTAGGATTTTCATAGGGTTGCCCCGAGGAGTTTTTGGAATTGGATATCTAACCTTAAAATTAATTTACAAATTAGTTTACAAAAGGGCAGCAAGAGGAAATGTCGATTTTCTAAAAATCTGCTCTAACGAATTTTATTAAAATTCGTATCTAGGCGTTGATTAAGATTATAAATAAACTGGCTATTCTCATTTTCCCATAGAAATGTTTTTTAGGGTAATTTACAGAAGTTGAAATTTCCGTATCTCCACAACTATTTGTGATACTAAATAAATTATCATTGTAAATTGTAGTACTATTAAAAATAAAAAACTTTTATATGAAATATATATTTATAAAACCTACAATTTCTGAGATATTGGTAAATAAATTAATACAATTTTGTGAGCTTTAGTTGTAAAGAGATACTACTTAAGTTTTAACGCAATAATTCTCCAATGACATAAAGTAATTAAATATAAGTAGGTTTCGCAAAAAGTTTGTTATTTTTCCTTAAACGTCTTAAGAGAAATGTTTGTACAACAATGATATATCTCCATTTTAGACTCAATAGTGAATATTTACATTTTTTATTGGTCGAAATTTATAAATGAGGAATTTAATAGCAATGCGATGACCTGAAGATGTGCAACACCTAATAAAATTTAGAAAACTTTAAATGGATTCAAAATTTGTATATGAATTTTTAACTCTTGTGGACCCAAAAGTGATCTTTTTTATTGGTCCAAACATGCAAATGAAGACATTAATTCTTTTAAATTAAAATTATAAAATTTAAAACCGGCACTCAAAAAAGTTTTATATAAGTATAGTGCAATTTATGCTTGGGTTTGCTAGTGTATATTATTTCGTTTCACATATTATATTACAAGTTTTGAGTATATATCTCCATTTTTAAACAATAGAGCGAGAAAGTCCGTGCGGAGTTTCCGTACAATTTATTTTATAAGTAATTATGATTACATTCTCATGATTTTCTTTATTCTGTTCTATTCTAGCTATCTATGTGTAAATTAAAACAAAGATAATGACTTATTTTGAAGTTAGACTGGTACCTAACAGGACTGATAATGATGATGATGATTTCAACATCTTGCGAAGGGAGTATGGATGATTATTGGATAATCCCTTAGCGGTCGGTAATCGTAAAAAGTCAAGAACTTCTGGTCTAAGCCATAACTCCTGCAATATACTGGACTACCAATGATGAAGAAATCGGGTTATAATATCAGTTGGATGGACTGAAGATATATATATATATACGTATGTGTGTGTGTGTGTGTGTGTGTGTGTGTGTGTGGCGCGCGCGTATAGCTCGAATTGTTAATGAGATGTGGTGAACAAAACAAAATAGCCTGTTTCCCAATGATATTGAACATACCTTCACGATGATATTTATTTAGAAATAAAAAAAGGTTGCATTGTAATTGCATTCCGAATTCCTCGCAGATGACCTTCTTCCCCATTCCCCCACCCTTCGCTTTTCCATCTGACAGCCATTGTTTGTAATCATTGAGATCCTTGACAGCGGTGTGTCACTATAAACCACATAATATTTACAACTTAAGTATATAGTTTATAGTGACCCTTTCTCTTTGAAATCTGTTCCATGCCAGACATACACAAACACACACACCAAGGTGAAGTCTACTCCCTCTTAGAATGCTCACATCTTCCTCTATCCAAGTAACTAAAAAAAAAAAAAGTTAACACTTGGTTGGTAAGAGAGTATGGGCGGACTAGAAAGGGTTCTCAGAAGAAAAGGCGCAGAGAGAAGTGGCTTGTTGAAATATGACTGTGGGTGTAAACATCTTTGGAAATCATCTCAACGGAAGGCCTCTAAATGAACCCTAGCACAAAAAGATGAATTATTCCCTACCCCTCACATACACATACATTCAATCTTTTTTTTTTCGCATTCATCAAAAATAAAACAAAAAATAAATTATATGACACAATCGAACAAACATGCAAATATATTATAGCTTGGAACACAATTTTCAAAAATTTGTTTTACGTATATTATCCATAAGAGATTTTTTTTCCAGAAAAATATACCCTGCTCAGAATCTTTGAAATCACAATATATAATCTTCATAGTATATACATTTCAAACCAAATTGTTCAAACGATTTTTGTTTTATTTCAAGCTTTCCAAAAATATAAACAAACATCCAATTATTTATATATGTATGAATTAAAATATTCTTATTTAACCTAAAAACCTATTAATCTATACCAATTTTGAGCTAAATTTTAAAGGTAATTATTGAAAAATTTAACATTTTCTATGATTTGTCTAAGGTAAACTTCCATTTAATTAACTTACTCAAAACATCAACAATCATTATTATTTATCTTATAAAGATTTATTAGGTACTGTTTTTAAATTTAATTTTTCAAGAAAAAACAAAGAAAATATGTACAATTTATAGTGTAAAAACTTAAAAAAAATACACATTTTGAACCAAACAATTAGAGCCATTTAAAAAATATTCAAATTTAAAATAAATCAACAATCAATAAACTACCCTTTAAAGAATGTTTCCGTAAAAAAAAAGTCCTTATAGTTTTATTTGCCATGTAAAACGATCCCAATATATATATTTTTTACAAACAATATCACTAAAGCAATTTATGAAACATTTGAAATTCAAGCAAAACCTTTCATCAGTAAATTATCCTTAATTTAAGGATTAGGGTCAAAATTAAAGCTATATCCGAGGCAAAGTGCTTGAAAATCTAAATATCAAATTTGATCAAAATACATTTGACGATTCCAGATCTATTCCCAGGAACAGATAAGCAGAGATTATAAAATCTAATATTTGGGTTCTTGTGTACATAAAACGTAATAATTCATCTTAATATAGAAGTCGAGAACTTTTACAATTACAATACTCTAGTGTATGAGAAATTAAAACGAGAATAATAAATCAGTGTATAGGAAAAAATAAAAATAAATGGCACACAATGTACGCTTTGGAATGAAGTTCTTGATCAATGAAACTGTTACGAATACACGAAGTTGTCACAACACGTACGACGACAAAGGACGCTCGAGGAAGAATAGAAAGAGCGATAGAGAGAAGGCTAGGAAACTTGTCGGCAATAAAATAGTGAAGAAAAATCTCCTCTATTCTATTGAGCGTATAGTCTAAAGTCTAGTGTAAAATATTTCATATTGTAGGTGTTCTCGAGAAATGTAGGCCTAACAGAGCCTTCTTTAACGTTTAGAACTTGTTATATTGTTCGTATGCAAGGGGTGAACGAACGGGCATCCATGAAAGTGATTCTGCATCTTATCTAAAAGGAAATTATGGTGTGTGTACGTTTCATAATTCTTTTGATACCGATAAATGATAATGCTGAATTTCCTTAAAAAAATGCACTCTATTAAATAGGCCTAGTAATTTATAAATGCAGGCACTAATATTCTTAATACAGTAAAACCCTATTAGTCTGAGCCCTGGCAATCCGTAATTACAGATAATCTAAACAAAAATTTTCTGAAAACGTTTTAAAATACAAATGAACTAGCTCAAATAAAATATATCTTATTGTTAGCAAACTCAAAGATAAAAGAGAATTGCCCGCTTTGGTGGCCGAATGGTCTAGGGCACTACTTTATCGCAATTTACTGGACCTCTGATGACGGGGAGATCGTGGTTCGATCCCGGTAGGGTGTACTGAGGATAATATTTTTTTTTACAATTATTTCCCACACTCTCTCCCTTTACGCAGATGCGGGTACACTTCGTCTAAATTCAATCTTACTCATACCTAACCTATTAGCATAATTAGTAGTCTACATAAGCGGATAATCTGAAGGGGTAGTAAGATGTGGTGCTAAAAATAAAAGAGAAAGAAGGATCATGAAGTGGTTATAGTAAATGCTAATTGACATGCTGTGGTAAACACAAGATTATTTTTCTGTAAATTAATGTAAATTGTATGGAACTTATTCAACTCAATCATCCGTACTCTCCCTCTTAATCTGAATTTTCTCTAATTCTAACCGGTTTAGATACCAATTAGTTCGGATTAACAAGGTTCTTCTACTGTAGTCCGGAAAATTTTGTGAATCATTTGTTTTATTACTACTGTAGTTTTACAATATTATATCGTTTCTTAGAATTCCTAATTTATTTTAAACATTGATGAATGTCACCTAAAGCTATGGCTACACGGAGCCGACCCACACCGCACCGTATTTTCTAGCAAGTGGCTACAGGAGTCAGCACCTCACCGTATCGCACCGCATCGCACCGCAAAAGTGTGGAGCAATGCTCTTTCGACGATTCAACCACGCCGGTGCGGTGCGGTGCGGCTCCGTGTAGCCGGTCCTTTATTTAAATATTATAAATCAACACACCAATAAAAAAAAAGTGTTTATTTCTACACTACGCCAATATCGTTAAAAATATTTTTAATGTGCTACGTCTTATTACCTTTCCATGTATTTATAGAGATAATGTAGTATTTAAGAAGGTAAAATTTTACTGGAAATGTACCCGTATTTGCGTAAAAGAATATGAGGAAACAATTTATAGAAAACTAACCTCGGTACCCCTAACCGAGAATCGAACGTTGACTTGCCGGTCACCAACAAACCAAACCATGCGAGTTCACGTCTTAGTCCACGTGTTCATTTATGTAGGCCATCCATATAGAAATTAAAGCTAAATATACAACACAAGCTTTCTCAAAACCATCGTTTTATGTGGTTTTTAATATATAAATTGCCTTCAGTACTTTATTGTAATTTATTTGTTCGCAGGGAAAAATTTAAACTAAAATTAAAAAAAAAAACTAAGAAGACAAACTAAATTGTTTACGAACTAGGGCCTTGTTCGTTTAAAAATAAAATAAAAATCAACCTAAAAATATTGTTATTTGTGGACACTTTTAGCTAACTCATTATTACTTTTTTTTAAACTTAGTTTTACTGCTCTTTTGGGTTATACGCAAGTATATATTAATTATGTTTGTGTGGTATCAAGGAAGGAGGAAGATAGAAATTATATTGAATGTACACAAATTGGCTTGGAGAGAGAGAGTAGACCACATTTTAGAAAAAAAAAACACCTGACCAGGAATCAAACACATTTTTTCCCGTCAACGGCAGTCCAGTCTATAAAAAGAGTGACGCCTTAGATCATTCAATCACCGAATTGCGTCAATGTTTATTTATTAAATAGATAAGGCGTACATGAAATTGTATCAAAATAATCAAATAAGTTTTCGAAATTAAAACAGTTAATTGAGAATATTAATTCAAATAAACTAATTTGTTGCCTGGCGAGTAAAGTATACTAAAAACTATTTCCCTCAAGGTGTTTCCATCTCTATCGCTCTATGTATCAGGTCATTGTTAAGTGTAATCCTCTCCGCAGGATGGCAGCAGTGCTGTCGACGCATGGGTGGAGTTGGACGAATCCACTTGTCAGCCTTCTTGGCAAGAGTTACGAGTGGCGGCAACCCTTCAACATCCACTTAACAACTAAACAAGAACAAGACCACGCTACTAGGGTGGCTCAGACTAGCTCTCCGTCTAGGTCACTCGCTCTTGACGTGCAAGATTAGATACTTTTGACAGAATCACTCAGATTTCACATCTCCCCAAAAATTACAGGTTTCTTTAGCTGTTTCCAAACGTACAGGCTCTTTCCATCACTTTAATACATGACAGCGCCCCTAGCACACGTTTCAAGGCAACGCCACCAGCACACACGTTTCAAGGTAACGCCAATTCACACGTTCCAAGACAGTGCCACCAGCACACGCTCCAAGACAATGCCACCAGCACACGCTCCAAGACAATGCCACCAGCACACGCTCCAAGACAGCACCACCAGCACACGTTCCAAGACAGCACCACCAGCACACACGTTTCAAGGTAACGCCAATTCACACGTTCCAAGACAGTGCCACCAGCACACGTTCCAAGACAATGCCACCAGCACACGCTCCAAGATAGCACCACCAGCACACGTTCCAAGACAGCACCACCAGCACACACGTTTCAAGGTAACGCCAATTCACACGTTCCAAGACAATGCCACCAGCACACGCTCCAAGACAATGCCACCAGCACACGCTCCAAGACAATGTCACCAGCACACGCTCCAAGACAGCACCACCAGCACACGTTCCAAGACAGCACCACCAGCACACACGTTTCAAGGTAACGCCAATTCACACGTTCCAAGACAATGCCACCAGCACACGTTCCAAGACAGTGCCACCAGCACACGCTCCAAGACAATGCCACCAGCACACGTTCCAAGACAGTGCCACCAGCACACGCTCCAAGACAATGCCACCAGCACACGTTCCAAGACAGCACCACCAGAACACGTTCCAAGACAGCACCACCAGCACACACGTTTCAAGGTAACGCCAATTCACACTTTCCAAGACAATGCCACCAGCACACGTTCCAAGACAGCACCACCAGCACACGTTCCAAGACAGCACCACCAGCACACACGTTTCAAGGCAACACCAATTCACACGTTCCAAGACAGTGCCACCAGCACACGTTCCAAGACAGCACCATCAGCACACACGTTCCAAGACAGCACCACCAGCACACGTTCCAAGACAACACCACCAGCCCACACGTTTCCAGACAACACCAATTCACACGTTTCAAGACAATGCCACCAGCACACACGTTTCAAGACATTGTCACCAGCATACATGTTTCAAGACAGCGCTACAAATAAGTGAGGCTCAAGATAGCACCAGCGCACTCATATTTCAGGGCCATGTCACCCACATCCTGGCCTTAGGATAGCGCTACCAATACAAACTTTTCTAGTAATTCATTACTATCCCACACTCTCGAAAGATCCTTAAGTCCTTCGATTAATTTTTGTATCAAAATATAATATCAAATTATATAAAAATATTAAGAAAATACTGTTGCCTACCAGTCGAACACTATAAATTAAATACAACCATTTTTCATAGCAAGAAAAACATGGCTATTCAAGTTAATTTTTTAAAATCAAAATGTAATCGGCTATATTCACTTGAAATGAACGTTATTAGAAATTGTTTCTGCAAATTTAATTTTGGGCACTAATATAATTTAAAGTTATTTTGAGTTTTTTAGATTCTTATATCATCAATTTAAAAAATCAAGGTGTCTTACTTCTTGTTCAGGTTGTACACATATATAATTAGTCTAATGGGGTAGGGATGAGGAAGGAAGCATTTTAGGGGTAATCTACCCGTGTTTGTGTGAAAAAAAGTGGTCAAGCATTTAGGAAAAACCGCCCCCAGTAGACCCGACTGAGATTCAAACCTCCATTAATCTGTCTTAAGCAGGCCAGACTAACACTTAAATGACGCCTTAGGTCGGTTGCAACTGAAGCGGGTAAAATACTATCTTAAATACAGACTAGCACGAATGATTTCATCAAAAATTAATTTTTTAACTTTTTTAAAATAAACTTTTAAAACATGTCAAAACTGTAAAATCAGCTCTAAGAGTTATTTTACTTTGCCAGTTAGCACATAAAAAAAAAGAGTTTTGAAAGAGGGTATCTATTTTAGATGTTTCCTAGGTGGTCCTATACATCCCACTATCTCAGGTAATAAAATATCTCCTAGTATAAAAGGGGAAGTCTCCTTCAAAAAAATTTCATAAGAAACGGAGTGGAAAATACACATTTTATAAATTCTTGTTTCAAAAAGTATTAACATCATGTTACAATGCCATGTTTGGATGCTAAGATAATATTAATTTTGAAGTACATAATATGTATCCAGAACTATATTAGATTAAATAATATAGTATGAAGACAAAAGTTGTAAAGTATAACTTTTGTAATAATAGTTCGAGTTAAAAACAATAAATAAGAATGTTAAAAATAATTGTTAAAACATTTTTCTGTATTATTTTATGAATTGGAGATTCGAGAATCTTGTTGATAACTCACATGTAAACGATGTCAGATAAAGATTTCACTTTATTGGACCACAGACATGTTAAAATATTTTAAAAGAGAGTAGTATTTACCTAACGTTGAGCAAGAAAACTGGTTTAGAAGTAGTATCCCTGTTAAGACGTAGTTTATTTCAATTACATTCATGATGTGTACATTTTAGTCGACCATTATTTGCATTGGCGCAAAAAAACAAATAACAAGTTGGTTACTTCGTCCCAATGTTTATTAGTAAGTATACTTGTGATGTGTAACAGGCTTCCACTAGATATCCTACGTTAATTGAACTGACTTTCATTTTAAAAAACACACACACATGCAAAAAACAAACTTGAATGTAGGCATCACTAGTAGTTCTGTGAACAGTAGACCTCGCTCCAGCCATTTTCTTATCGTTAATAGAGTCTTGACATCTCTTTCTCTTTGGATTTAGAATGGGAATTTCTCCTATATTTTCTCCTTGGAATCGAAGAGGATATTATTTCTTTGGTGACGAAGTTAAGACAGAAAACAAATGAATAGCAAATTCAATAGTACTTTATATATTCAATTAAACTAAGAATTTGTTTGTCTGTCTGTCTGTTATGAGAATTGCAAGATATCCATCGCACACAGAAGGCTAACATTTTAAAATTAGTAGCCCATGTGTACCCCGAATCTGGAAATTTAGATTATTGATTAAATCTTTTTTTTAAATTTCTTAAAACACTTGGCTGGAAGAAATAAAATCAAGAATTTTTTTCTCTCTAAATATTTGAAGCAAAGAAAATTATTGTACGGGGTATTGATTGCATGGTTATCCCGGGCAACATTGTGTACTTTTGCTAGTATTCATATAGAATATCTGTTGTTCACATGGTTTTAAGAAGTCAGTCTCACAATAAATGTCAATACTTACAAAAATAAGCCGTAGGTACTCGATTGCTTAAGATTTTAAATTCAAATCACTTGAAAAGAACTATCAAACGAAAAAAACATCTAGAGGGGCCACCATCTTGAAACGGATAGCCCGGTTGAAAAACTATGTGCCTACATCTTTCAGCCCAGGCTCATAGAATGTACAGTACGTGCAACCAAATGTCGCCGAAAACAACGACAGCTTGTAAGAAGAACGTATTATGTGACGACAGTATCTTTTTTTTTCTGTTCTATTTTCCACCGCATCTTAACTACTCGTTCGGGTTTGTACGTATTTTAAATATGCGAATGTGGTAAGAATAAGGAATTTAGAATTTAAAGGTGATGCACCATCTTTTGCTTGTAGGAAGAGGTGGAAATAATTTAGAAAAAAAAAACTCTTGTGGTACACCCAGCCTAGATTTGAGTCCAAATCTATCGTTAGTAGAAAAATATACTAGTTTAGAATTACATTTAGTCCACGTTCCCACATGTGCGAGGGAGAAAAGGTAGTGTAAGCGGATTATATCAAGATGTGTAAGGATGACGTCAAAGTGAGAGTGCGGGGTTTGTTCCCAACTGTGAGGATTTTCATTTTATCTCATTGTGAACGTTATTATTAATACTAAAGATAGATTGGAAAGGAACGCGATCAAAAGTACAAAATTTTACAATAAGTTATCCACACCAAAAACTTTTTTTTTTTTGTGAAAATAAATAAAATATCGCTTCAGCAGATATGTTTAGTTTAATTTTATACAATAGGTGGGACTCCCCAATCTTCAAATCCCTCATTTTTCTATTGTATTCTAAGAGATTCGAAATCGTAAGAATCTAAAATAAATGTAACCTGAATACAATAATTATGAAGACCTTGAGTTGATATAACAATTTTGTCGATCTCGGTGGTCTTGGGGTACAGGGCTCACCTTAGGACTCGATGTTTGTGGGTTCAAACCCAGCCGAGATCAATAGATTTTTCTTGAACGATAAAAATCTGTAGCACAACTTCCTTCGGAGAAGAATTAAAGCCATCGGTCCCATGTCGATTGTTTTAAAGAAACTTTCCCAGTAAAATTAATAGGCCCTATCACTCTCGTACATATAAATTCTCGAGAGCTGATATAGTCAGTCGATTAAAAAAGTGCACGTTAAATACTTTTAATAGATTATTTATTACGATTTTAAGCCATCTATAAAAGTAATTATTATAAAGGATTTAAAAAAAATCTCATCAAAATCGCTCGCATGAAGTGAAGAAAAAAATTGTACCCCTAAATGGATATTCAGGCGCAAAGAATCGGGGTGCATCAGATAGATAGATCAGTGGCGTAGTTAGCTAACGCACCAATCGTGTTGAGCTAGACCACCGAGGACGGGGAGATCGAGATTCGAATCTCCGTCGGGTGAACTGGGGGGGGGGGGGGTGTGTTCCTAAATGGTTTTCCACTTTCCCTCCATGCAAATGCGGGTTCACTTAATCTAAATTCAACCTTCCCAATTCCCAACCCATTAGTATAATTAGTACTTACGTATATAACCCAAACGTGTAGTAAGACGCGGTTCTAAATAATAATAAAAATAAAAACACAAGGGTGACCTGGTGGTCTAGGGGTAAGGTGTCAAACTTCTGTGCTGAGGGTCCGGGGTTCAATCCTCGGTCCCGGCACAGATCTATCTGATTGCCAAACCCTTCCTTCACCTCTGATAAGACGTGTATTAATCACAACTTGTGAATGTGTGGAATGCCAGGCCTCCACCGTGGTTCGGATCCCACGTTAAACTGTAGGTCACCCTAACATTGCACATTAGCGTAAGTGCGTATAACCCGAACGGTTAGTAAGACGCGGTGCTAATAATAAAAAACACAAAAGTCAAGCACGCTCCGAGTCCCCTGGGCTCGGGTGACCTCGTCCAAATGTACTCGTATCACATTTATACACGGTAGGAGTAGTGATAGAGTGAGCCTTAGGCCCATTCTACACCAGAGGTTAAAACGCAACGGTTTTGCCGCTAGCTTACGCCCCCAAACTCTTGAATCTACACCCGACTGTCAAAATGCGACTGTCAAAATGCGACTGTTAAACAGCTACCATAACGCTACTGATTCTACACTAGCGGTTTAAATGCCGCGGTTGTTGCTTCCACTGGTGCAGAATGGTTTAAAAATTGACATTTTACAGGTCGGCTGTATTGTGGGACTTAATTTGTTGGAGGATATTCGCAACAAAAAAAATCGTCAAAAGAGACGTTGTTGGATTCACCCCAAATAATTGAACCGTCTCTCTATAGGACAGTTTCATATTATGTTTATGAATCACAGAACGTACCCAGAGAAGTTATTTTTTGTTCTATAGAATGTCTGTGGTTTCATTTGATGAACTACTGGGTTTAGTTAATGAAAATATTGCAAAACGTGATACCTACTCAAGGAAGAATATTTATTATTCCTGCTGAAAGACTTGTTGTGACATTGAGGCACAAATGTCTTTTAACGCCTCCAGAGGTAGCGGTCAAAACGCTGTTCCGACGATAACTTATTTTTTAACTTGATAACAAGGGTTTCATTCAGTTGCTAGCGCAGTTGCTAGCGTTTTAACTGCCAGCGTTTTAACCGCTAGTGTAGAATAGGCCTAGAGTGTTCTCGATATGAGCGTGTTAATATAGTGTCACCGGGGCTTACAAGAGACCATCTCACCCCACAGATAACACCTACCTAAAACGGTAGTTAATACATATCAAACGGTGACGCATCATGGTACGATTTTATCTATTCTATTTTAGTAACCAGTGGAATTGAAACCATTAAAACTAATTTGCTTTAGTATAAAGAATTACAACAAAATTGAAAAATTATTATCTGAAAAATATTTTTTTATTAGCCCTACTTCCTACTACCTGTTCAGGCTATACTTACAGGAGACCTATGTATTGATTACGCTGATGATCTAGGGATGAGGGAGGTTTAATTTAGAGGAAGTGTAACCACATTTGCGTGGATGGAAATCGAAAAAATACACCCGACCGGGATTAGAGCCCCGATATATCTGTCAATGTTGGTATAGTCTATTTCTAGAGTGAAGTCTTAGACCATGTGACTTCCAAAGCAGTTAATAAAATACTACCCACCTCGGTGGCGTAGTTGACTAACGCGCCAGTCGTGTTGAGCTAGACCACCGAGGAAGGGGAGATCAAGGTTCGAATCTCTGTCGGGTGAACTGGGGGTAGTTTTTCCTGAATGATTTTCCACTCTCCCTCCACGCAAATGCGGGTTCACTTCCTCTAGATTCAACCTTCCCAACTCCTAATCCATTAGTGTAATTAGTACTTAATCGTATAACCCGAACGAGTAGTAAGACGTGGTGCTAAATAAATAAAAATAAAAAATATTAATTCAATACAAATTAGCTGTTTTCTAATAAAAATGCAGAATACTGCACTTTGGTGCCATTTTTTTGATCGAAGTGTAGTTATGTTTCCAACCGCCCGGTTGATCGGCCGTGAGATCAAAAGTTCACTCTTCATTCTCGCTATAACATCAAGACCATCTATTTGAACTGACTCATAGCCAGTACTGTCACTACATCTCACGAGCCCCTCCAACACGGCCAACAATAGTCTCTTTCCTAAGTCAAGATGTTGATAGACCAATGACCAGCTCACCATGACCAACTTTATGGTTGTTTACAAATGCCTTGTTGCATTGTCATCAGTCCGATTTGCCACCTTTCTATGTTGGAATCGAGGTTCTCTTTAGATGTGTTATAAACTTGTCTAAGACAAAGCGTACTAATAGTTCCGTCAACAGTAGACCTTACTCCCTCCATATTATTATCATTACTACAGTCTTAATAGTAGTTCTGTGGACAGTAAAGCTCGCTCCCTCCATGTTCTTATCGTTAATACAGCCTTACTATTAGTTCTGTGAACAGTAGACCTCCCTCCATGTTCTTATCGATACTACAGTCCTACTAGTAGTTCTGTGGACAGTAGACCTCTCTCCTTCCAAGTTTTTATCGTTACTACAGTCTTACTAGTAGTTTGTGAACAGTAGACCTCTCTACCTCCATGTTCTTATCGTTACTACAGTCTACTAGTATTCGTGATAGTAGACCTCACGCCATCCATGTTCTTATCGTTACTACAGTATTACTAGTAGTTCTGTGAAATAATACCTCCCTTCATGTTTTATCGTTACTACAGTCTTACTAGTAGTTCTGTGAACAGTACTTCACTCCCTCCATATTATTATCATTACTACAGTCTTAATAGTAGTTCTGTGAACAGTAGACCTCTCTACCTCCATGTTCTTATCGTTACTACAGTCCTAATAGTAGTTCCGTGGATAGTAGACCTCACGCCATCCATGTTCTTATCGTTACTACAGTATTACAAGTAGTTTGTGAACAGTAGACCTCTCTACCTCCATGTTCTTATCGTTACTACAGTATTACTAGTAGTTCTGTGAATAATACCTCCCTTCATGTTATTATCGTTACTACAGTCTTACTAGTAGTTCTGTGAACAGTACTTCACTCCCTCCATATTTTATCATTACTACAGTCTTAATAGTAGTTCTGTGAACAGTAGACCTCTCTACCTCCATGTTCTTATCGTACTACAGTCTTACAGTATTCTGTGGACAGTAGACCTCTCTACCTCCATGTTCTTATCGTTACTACAGTCCTACTATAGTCTGTGAAAGTAACCTCCCTTATTTCTTATCGCTATAACAGTCTTACTAATAGTTCTGTGACAGTAGACCTCAATTCGACATATTCTTATGGTTAATACAATCTTAAGATCTATCTTTGGGTTAAAATTAAATTCTCTTATAATTTCTCTTTGGATTTGAAGTTGATATTTTCCTTTTATGATAAAGCTAGAAAATATAGTCAATAGTATATTACATGTATTCACCATTTTTTATGTGGTTTAAAACGTCAGTATCGTAATTTATGTCGGAATTAAATATATATAAATAAACATCAATACACCCAGACACTGACAAACAAGACCAGGCTAGGTTTTTGCCTCCTGCTGGTGGCCCACTGATGGAGGTAAAATGGCATTAAAATAAATAAAAAAAACTATGAAAGAAAACGTGTTAAGACGTTAGAGCCCAAATCTATGATTTGAGATTCATAGTGATTTCTTCTTTGATCTCTCCGTATCGTGTGAAATATGTTTCCTGTCCCTCTTGACAAGAGTGTGGGAGTAGAAGGTACCCTCACGTCTTCACGCCAGTTGAAAAACAATGGGCGCCTTCTCAATCAACGTTCGTCATTATCGGACATCATCGTACAGTGTCATACATAGCAAATGGTAAGTGTGACTCTTAATAGCATTGCATTTTTGGTTGAGCCACTTTTCATACGTAAGACTGTACAGATAGGAAATGATGGAGTGAGAGAAGAGTGTGGCGGAAACGGACAAAGGAAAATACGGACGCCTGTAGGATGGATTACTGTCGTCGCAGTGGCTGATGGTCGCTGAAGACAAGCATCAAACGATCCTCCGCATCAGTGTAGCTTTCACGTGAGCTTAGTGAAAGTGAGGCTATTAGCACCTGGAGCCTCATTTATGCAGAACTCCTAATCATAAACCTATTCTGCTTTCCCACAACGGGAAGACCCGATCTTTTGACCTCTCTCGGAACCATGCTGGATTAAATAGCAAGCTATTAAAGTTGTTAAGTACGGCTATAGCCACGTATAAATATCGTATTATTAAATTGAAAAATTACACCTGGAAACGGGAATCAAACCCGTGACCTTCAGCTTAGTACCTCAATGCTCTAACCACTGAGCTATTCAGGAGTCGTACCGTACCCAGGGTCATTCTTCCCTCATATTTTAAGGCAGAATAGCTGTCGATTCCAGCACGTCCATTACAAACTTTGCAAAGTGATGCAGATATTTGTGATAATTATATTTACTATCTATTTAAAAAAAGTTTCATAATTTTGGTCAAAACTAAGACATAACTTTCAATCAACACGGTGAAAATAAATATTTCAATTTACTTATCGTGATGTCACAAATTAAAACCAATATGTCATAATAATCATCTGTTTAAATCCCTTTTTATCTACAGGTATTTCGAAGCGTTAGCCCTTATATATTTCAACACACACTTCTGCGTCAATTCTGAAATATTAAGGTGCGATGGAACGGGAAATGAGTTAATGATGGTAAATTTACAGATTTTATAACCAAAAGCGTTTTTGGCAAAAATCAAACACCCATACTTTTTAAATGATATAAAACAAATCTTTTAAATGTTCCAATTCCATGATACTCATGACAAATATAAAATACTTGTTGGATTTACTAGTGTATAAAAATTAATGTTAACGTATTTACTTAAGGCCCTTGGCCCTGTCGAGTGCAAGTCTAAAACCTATTTTTTGGGATGGTGGGTTGGAGGGTGAAAGGCGTGGCGTGGCTTCACAACCGAACAAAGTATCCTTCCGCGCCAACAAGAAGAGATGGATCACGGAAACCATAGATGGCGCTAGCTACCGGACATTTCTTGCGGAAAAATCACACGTGTGGAACTATCAGTTTTATTGAGAACGAGTGAAATTTTTTTGTTAATATTTTCAACACCCCTTTTAGAATAATGTATCGATGTATATTAATCGTTACATTTTCTAATTTTTTTGTTATGAAGCCAGCAGTTTTCTATTGAAAAATGTCAATTTTATCCATATTTGATCACTGTAAAAATTATAGAGAAGGTGTGTAGATAAAAAGTATAACTTAATCAACATGCTTCTATTCTTGAACAAACCGATTCCGAAAAGAAAATTGCATACCAATACAAATTCTTGAAGATAACCGTTTGTTCCCATGGCTCTGCATTTCCACACCAAATGTAAAGGGCTAATCGCCTTAAACAATATTTTATGTGTTTTAGCCAAAAATGATAGTTTGTCATAAAAACGTCAAAAAAATCATTTTCACCCCACCTTGACTCAATGGCTGGTAAATGTTTAATTGGATGGCACCACCGATCCGACGCGCGTATTAGATAGAGAAACATAGTTTCTTCAGGGTGTGATTACCTGACTATAGGTGGCTAGTATCCATATTGATTTAATTTTAAATGTATTATTTCAGTTTCATTTCCTAGATTATATCTTTTTGAACTGTAAATTTTTTACGTACTAACATTAATTGTTATTTTACTCATTAGTGGTTTGAAATACGCTTGCTACGCTACTTTATAAACATGTGTAAGTTAGTAATAATAATTGTACAGGATAATTAACTCCTGTGTATATTCTACTGTATAAAAACATTTAATCATTTTCCAGTGGAGATAGGCAATAGTTCCCACATAACTACTGTGCAGTACTGCCTGGATATCCTGAAAATCAGTACATTTTTAAATATTGTTTAGATCAAATTTTGTCTCACGCAAACACTTATATTATGCATCAGTTTACAATAAATTTTAGAGTGTGTTGAATTATGTTAAACATTTATAAATTACACAAATAAACCTAATCAAAGTAAATAAACATAGGTAAATATATTATATAAATGTGTTGAATATATCGTCTTGTGTTTCTCGATTAGGTAAAAGCCTCTTGATTTAAATGTTTATGAGCTTATATAAAATAAAAACTAAGATAATAAAAACACATTAAAATATCTACTAATTTGAAAAAAACTTAACCAAACCGTTTATGAAATTAAACCATATACACTTCAAGAATCAAAATCATACACAATTTCTTTTTAAATTCGAAAATATTAGGCCTATGAAATATTATTTTGTACCTTTTACACTTTAGTAAATTGTTATACAATTTATTATATATGTTGTAAAACAAAACTATATTCACGTTTCATGATTCTGATAAAGTTTTCTAAGTGGTATTATTCTGTTCGCATATTTATATGCACCAATGTTGAATATAAATATGGCTGAAACTAGAAAAAGTTCACAGATACACACACATAATACCAAAATCAACTTTTTTCCTCAGAAATTGGGAAAAGCAAAAATATTAGATTTCTGTCAAAATCTAAAAAAAAAATTTCATCGTTAATTTATTTTACCTTTATTATTATTCACGAGAAAGTAAAATCATCCACGAAATCAAAGTATAATACATTCCAAAAAATTTAAACTTTTGGACCATTATTTTAAATAAGGAAAACACCCACTTCGGTGGCCACGTGTCTAAGGCGCTACTCTCACAGTATTACTAGACTGCTGATGACTGGGAGATCGCGGTTCAAATCTTGGTCATGTGTACTGAGGACAGTTTTTCTAAAATTGTTTTCCCCTCTCCCTCTATTCAAATTCGGGTACACTTCCTATAAATATAGTCTTCCTAATACCTAAAACCATAAGCGTAGGTAATTAGTAGAAAATCGTAAAACCAGACTGGGTAGTAAGACACGGTGCTAAACAAATTTATAGTAATGAAAACACTTCATTTAACCATTAAATGCCCACACTAGTTTCGTGTTGAGCTATACTGCCAAGGACGGGGAGATCGAGGGTCGAATCTCAATCGGGTGAACTGGGGGTTATCCTAAATGGCTTTACACTCTCACTCCACGCAAATGTGGGTTCACTTCCTCTATATTCAACCTTCCCAATTCCTAACCCATTAGCGTAATTAGTACTTAAGCGTAAATCCCAAACGGGTAAAAAGACACTGTGCTGTGTATACATTAAATGTCTTGTATTTTCTGTAGTCATTGATTAAACCGAATTATTTCACCTCACCCTATAATATAGCTTTTTTTTTATACTATACATAATTTCAATCAAACAGGTTTTCCTGACATGTGCTATCGACGTGGTAATATGTAACATATATTCGCTGACCCCGAGGTGAAAGATGCTATGGGTTCAAATTGGCGTCACTTTCTGAAAGTTTAAATATTGTCCAATTAAATACACGGAGCGAGAGTGTACGATTTATTCCAATATGTCACTTAGGGCGAGTGAGAAAAAATACGGGAGGGTCATCATATCTTGACCATACGAAGCTCCGCAAGCCTTAAAGGGCGGCTATGCCAAGCTGGTTCGCGTCTGGTGATGACAAATTGCAGGAGGGCCGGGTCTGTCTTGTTCGGTGGCCTACTCGCTAAGTCCAGTCTCGTGTTTCCCCGGTTACCTGTCAAATGACGGCATCGGCTACTAAATGCTCACAGATACGTCATAACAAGACGTGGCCGACAGAACACTTAAAAAACCAAATACAAGCGCCTGTATACAGTCCAATTTTCATAGTTAGGACCTTTTAGAAAATACCAACATATTTTATTGCGGCAAAAATTGATAGCATTTTAATATGTGACTGGTGTTATTTTGTAGGTATTGATAATATCTATCAAAAGTGACAGCTGTATATTACATATCTTGACGTATAAACACATGAAATTAGATCTAGTAACTTTACTTACTGTCGGATAGTAGCCTTTCTGTGAAAATTGAACCGTGATGTTATTGAAAGGATTCGTGTAGATGAAAACAAATTACACGACAATAATCGGAATGTAAAGAAAAATGCCAACCTTTCAAAAAGTGTAGTTTTTTATTTTGAATTGGTTGTATTTTTGTCAAATGTAAGACCCGAGCGATTTAAATAATAGCCTGTTGAGAAGAAATTATACATTTTTGCTTTTATTATTATTCATATTTAGAGAGATGCGTCTACTCAAAAACAGTGAATCTTCGTAAACTATGCCACGTTTCAGAGCAACCAACCTAATCTGACAAATTTAAAAGCTACTGGTTCTATTTTCATGTACTCATACTTAAAGTAATGTTATCTTAAGCTGTCAATTTTGATGGATATTATCAATACCTATAAAATAACACTAATAAAATAGCCTATCAAAATGAAACTATTTTTGACTGCAAATAAAAGTATTTAAAATTGAATTTTCTTTTACAGTGCGTATTTTTTAACATCTTGAATTTTATTTTATCATAATACAATGGTTGAAAAGTTGATATACTGAATTTCATGAAAACCTAAAAAAAAAGTTTTATTTTAATAACTATAATAAATGCACTAATTTGATTTGATGATTCGAAACTAAACCAAGTAAGTTTTGTTTTTATTAAGGGATATTGACGTGTACTTTCTGATATAAAATATTAGACTACACCTGTTATGATGGCCGAATGGTCTAAGGCGTCACTCTCATGTTAGATTAGACTGCAAATGACGAAGAGATTGGTGTTCGAATCCCAGTCGGTTGTACCGATGTTTATTATTCTAAAATGTTTTTCCCCTCTCCCTCCAGGAAAATGTGGGTCCACTTATTATAAAAGCAACCTTTCCATACCTAATTAGATTAATTATTACATATGCATATAAACTGAACGGGTAGTAAGACGTGGTGCTAAAACCGTCAGAATTAGCTGGCAGTTAGGTCAAAAGAGATTTATTTATCTTGAGGGTGCTAAATCGAATAACTTATAAATAAAATATAAATATATTTGAGCTGTAAACATAATTCTTGAACATTTAAATTTAATAAACTTATTTATGAAAAACGTATTTTTTACACTTTCCAAATATTATCTTAAGAGTGGGAGAAAACTATTAAATTCCAAGTGTTTTACACATGTTCCAAAATCATGCACTATTTTTGGTGTCCCTTGTACAATTCAGCTGAAAAATGACTTTCTTAAAAAAAACATTCTTGTTTGACTTTTGCACCTAAGTTGAAATTATTTTCAATCAAATAAAATCTATAATTTAATAGTTAAAGATGGCTCATCCTGACTCGTGTCCAGAACACATAGACTACATCAAGCAACCCGTCAATTCACAACCTTGTGAAACTACCGTCTGTTTTGATAGGAAGGTCGAGGATCAAACTAAGGGTGGTTGTAAAAAAAACCTTTGCATTATTTTACACCATCCATTCATCATATAAATGCGTGTACATTTCCTCTAAGATTATACCTTTCTCATCCCCAACCACCTAGTATAAATATATCTGGGTGGGTAGTAAGATGCAGTACAAATACAAACTTAATTGAAATAAAACAAGCCAATTCTCATACATTTATATCCAGTCATTAAACCAGGAACCATTATTTAGTAGATATATCTAACGTGGGACAGACCTAAAAGCTGGTAAAAGTTGTTGGGCCTTAGCCTTGTTAACCACATTAAAAACTAAACCATTTTTTTTGTGTCACTAAAATGTATAGTCTGTATAATTTTGATTCAAAAGTAAGCTTTATTCTACTATGATCCTAATTTGAGAACAAAAGTTTAATAAAAAGAGTTGCGCCTAAGAGGAATGAACGAACAGGAAAACGGAGAATGTTAAATAGAAATATATATTTATGCGTCTCCAAGATAATTACGGCTAGTCAAGAAGCGTAGGTTGAGGTTAGGTGGTCAAGTGGATCTTATGGGGGATGAAAAACGTGTAAACGCAATTTTTGTTGAAAAACCTGGAGATAAAAAAAAACTTGAAAGACCAAGACGTTGATAGGAGGATAGCATTATAATATATTTTAATCTGGTTGGGTGTTGGTTCAGGGATTGGATAGAACATTAGGTCATCGATCTTGTGATAGGTTTTCTGCATCTATCCACTTTTGCCTATTCTGTACCCAATTTTCACAACTTTCTCCCTTCTTCTGCCAACATCATCAGCCACTTGATCCATGTATTCCAGTCTTAGTCTCTCTCTCTCTTGAATTACTCTCTTCCACATCTCCTTCTACACATCAAGCTAACATGTCTAAGTATTCGGTCTATCATGTTAACACTTCTTTGCTATGTACTTTTTCAAAGTTTCCCTTCTTAATTGTTTTTATTAGTGCTTCTGTATCCGACACTATCACAATACATAATATTTTCAACATTCTTCTGTAGACACCACCTTTCAAATATCTCAAGATAGGTTGAATATAGAGCTTAAGTTCTGGAGGCCCTGAAATTCTGATTCCTTAAGGCCAGAGATCTATTTAGTTAATTTAAAAAAATTGGATATTAAATACTAGTTTATAAATTACTCTTAACATTTTATCAAGTACAATTTTACGGTGAGTTAAATCACGAATAAATACAGAAATCCTGTTACTTTTCATTATAAAAAATACCTACAGAACAACATGTAATGATACCCAAGCTTATATTTAAATAAATGTGTTTGATAAAAGAAACACAAACTTTAAAGATGCATTTTGCCATAAATTTACTAAAGAAGCAGCTATGGGAGCAAAAAAAAAAAAAAAAAAGGTACCAGTATTTTAGGCCAAAAAGTGAAACAAGAATTATAATTCAAAAACTTTCTTTCTGCAGAGCTTCTAAAAAAAAAAATTAGTACACAAAACTTAGTATACAAAACTAAGGATCCTAATTTATTCGTACATAAAAAAAAACCTTCCCACTTTAGTTTCCGAGAACAAGTACAAATAATGTCAACAAGTTAAATGATAAAAATGTACACTATTACTGTGTGTGGAGTTATTTACCCTTTATTTCACTACGTAGCTAATTTCACGGGTTTTCAATTGTTCATGTGTGAAGCGTGAGAAGAATTGATACGTGTTCGGGAAGATCTTACATGCGGGCACCTCATATGTGTCACGTACAGCCTTAAAAGTACATCACAAGACACGGCAGAACTCTCTCGAGAATAGCGTCTCTCATAAATCACTACTTTAATATATACATAAAAAAAAAAGAAGTGAAATACTTCTTGTTGTACGTGACCCCTCTTACACCTCCCGGCTTTTCATTATCTCTCCTTATCTACCTCATATTCAATATTGTAATATATATTTTTTGACCTCAGTTGTTTTGGGGTAAAACTCCACCTAAGGACCCGATTTTCATGGGTTCAAACACAGCTGAGGTCAATATAGTTTTCTTGAACGATAAAAATCCGTAGCACAACTTCCTTCGGAGGGGAAGTAAAGCTGTTAGTACCATGTGATTTTGGTATGTAAAAGATCCCTGGGAGGTGTGTGAAATTACCTTTCATGGCAAAATTGGTGGCCCTTTTCACGTTTCTCATAGAAATTCAGAAGAAAATGACACTGGAAAGCGCCATACTTCCTGAACTCACTTAGAACATGGGATTTCTACCAGATGGTGCAGGCAGCACTAACCAGACGATGGGTTGATTGCATGTACAACATCCGGATGGATAGAAATCACTTCGAGCCAACCTTAGGGTTGTAGCCTTAAGAAGAAAATTATCTATTTAAGGTACTTTCACAGTGTTGCCAACTATTTGATCTGGATTCTACAGTTTAGTTGTATGGAAGAACATTATCTGACATTTAGAGAAAATGTATTCATACGTCAAGTCATGTGACCTTAGGGTATTATTACTACCTTTACAATAATCATAGAAAAATAGTAAATTGTTTATGAACAGCATTAAAAAAGTTTATAATCTATAAGTTTCTCATACAAAAATATTGTTTTACTTGTACTATAATTTCCCCCTTATGTACAATAGTAGATCATACATTCGCCTACTAATTTAAAATATAATATAAATTGTGGCTTTTTTATTGACATTTTTAAAACTTTGGTATGATGTCCCTTGAAGTAAACGTTTTTATTAAAAAATAAATAAAATTAGAAGTGGGTTTGTTAAGCCTTGAGAAATTGCTGTCGAAAGATATTGTCTTTTAATAAAATAATTGAAACATTCCTCTTTAATGTTCATACAATTTGAAATTTTTTAACGCATTCCTCGGTATTCAAGCAAAAAAAGTTAGAGATTTGTTTGAAGAATTCCAGGAATCATTGTCGAAGAAAGGAATCGCTTCACGTTTTAATAGATGGATGTAATTCTTTTATCGTTCGGGATGGTTACAGCAATACACATTTTAAGGGTGCACGATTAAGTAAACAGATTTAAATTTATTTTATAATTTAACTGTTATAAATTAATTAGTTTCAACATTGTAATATCAACTTATAGATTTTGGAGTGTAATTATAAAAAAAATCATGGTGTGAGCCCTCAAGTGAGCTAGACCACCAGGCGGCCACCACCGTTATCGACGATAGTGCTAACATTTGCAGATAGAGGGTTAGCACTTCAGCCATTAATCTCAATTTTCTAAACCACAGCTGCTACTTTTTTAAATTCAAGTAGCTCCTCATTTGTCCTCACGAGTCTGAGTTTGAACCCGTTACAGACCCACAGTTTCACAGGTAGATTATGAAAGTCCCTGGGATCGAACCCGGGATCTCTGAACTTTATGCGGGAAATCTGGCACTAGACCCCAGAGGTGATCAATGTACTGATAGCAGTTTAATATTCTTGCTAAGGGATGTGAGATAAATTTGATCTCGAGCTAGCTTTGAAACCAATAGGGATATTGGCTTAAGTTTTTAAATAGTTAAGTCAATGTTTGTCTATAGCAAGATTTATTATTTATCTAACAGGATTTGTTCGTTTAGTTATCTTAGAGCAGGTTTATAAACCATCCTCACTAACTTTCTCCACACTTCCCTATTTTTGATCTTTGCTCTTTTATTTTAAAAGAAACTTGTTTCTCTTTTCACATATTCGTCTACAACATTTAACCACATCTTGAATGGCCCACCCCTCGCTTTTCATCCACACACTCTACCTTCATATATTTTCCTGTTATACACTGAATAATCACGGCCAGACCTAAGAGGCCCAGACGTAAGGACATGTGAACTGGTAATACCATTTATTCGTTTTTGATGTAGATTATAGAATACATGTAGCTTTCATATTCACTAAAAGGTGACCTGGTGGTCTAGGGGTAAGGTGTCAGACTTCTGTACTGAGGGTCCGGGGTTCAATCCTCGGTCCCGGCACAGATTTATCTGATTGCCAAACCCTTCCTTCACCTCTGACAAGACGTATATTAGTCACAACTTGTGAATGTGTGAAATGCCAGGCCTCCACCGTGGTTTGGATTCCACGTTAAACTATAGGTCCTCCATTTCATCTCACAATCACCCTACCATTACACATTAGCGTAAGTGCGTATAACCCGAACGGATAGTAAGACAAAGTGCTAATGATATTAATAACAATAATAATAATAATTAAAAACTATTCAGTAACAAATTTGGGGGCACAAAGTTGAAGAGAAATAAATATGTATGTATATGGGTATGCAAACAAAAAATTCAAGGTATTTTTAAGATAGTTTAACTCTTCTCCAACACATATACATACTATAAAATTATTTTGGTTTTATCTTCATAAAGCTTATTATTTACCTGCCTGAGAAGAATAGGCAAGGAAATAAGTTTATAGCTTTATTGTGTTTAATTATATTCAAGATGCGCAAATTAGGTCATCTGTTACAAAAAAATATTCCCACTCTAATGTTTCAAACGAATATTAAAGAAAGAAAGAAATACTATTTAAAATTAAACCCGTATTTCAAACTTCAATAATCGGTCCATATCGAACGTAAATATATATTTTTTTATCTTATAAGAACATTTTATCTATCAATCTTTAGGTCTACTATTACGAAACGTGTGACCCCATGTCCCGTTAAGGTCTCGATGACAAATCGTGTGTGACCCACCACCAATGAATGATCTGACAACTTTTGACATAACCCGCTTTAGATATGCATGCGGAGTTAACCAATACTCATGTCAACAACTGCATAACTCCAGTCATGCTTTTAGATAAACGCAATGCAACAGCAATTTGGTGTTGCCCCTGTTATCTTTGCTTGAGGATTTATATTTTTTTACTTTAATTGGGTGAGGGCGAGGCAGGTAGAAATTAGAAACAAAATTGTATCTACATAATCGTGGAGGGAGAGTAGGTAACCATGTAGTAAAAACTATTTCAACATACCAATCCGGGATTCAAACCCTGAATTCTCAAACATCGTTAATATCTGTGAGATTAAATTGGCATCTTTATTCACGTGTAAACTGGTGAGTGCTTTCTAATGTTAACCCTTCAACGAATTTCTTAGATATATAATTACCAGAAAGTTGAGTTTGGAACTGAGTAAGAAACTGATGAAATGCCTACATTTGGAGCATCTCTCTGTATGGAGCAGAAACTTGGATTATTGAGAAAATGGAAAATAAATACTTGGAGAACTTTGAAATGTGGTGCAGGATAAGACTTGAGGAGATCAGGTGGACAGACAGAGTGACAAATTAAGAAGTTCTAAGAAAAGAGGGTAAGAAGATAACAATTTTTGATGTGATTTATAGGTACAAGCCTTAGGAGGAACTGTCTTCTGCACGTCATAGAAGGAAAGATTGAGGGAGAGAGACGTTTAGGAAGAAGGAGGATTCAAATATTAGATGACTAGAAGGAAAGAAAAAATTCGGGAGCTGAAGCAGGATGTAGAGGATTAGGCGCATTGGAGGTTAAGTTCACTGATTAAAGGAAATAGACCTGTCGTAAGACAGAATATCTAATAATAATAATAATAATAATAATAATAATAATAATAATAATATATAATAATAATAATAATAATAATAATAATAATAATAATAATGAAAGGTTAATAATAATGATAATAATTACTGTAAGACAATCTCTATCCAAATTTCATGTATCCTTATTAAAATGTATATATAGGCCTATATATATTTTAATAACCATGCCCTCTTAATTTCTTTAAAATCCTTGTCCTAAAACGTTTTTATTTTAATTTAGATTAAATCTTACCTTAGCGGTTAATTTTCTTAAAATTGTTTTGTATTCAAGAAACTTATCAATATCTGAGTTTTACTTTAAACAAATCATAAATACGGATGCTAGTAATATTTCAAAACCGACATATTTCAACTTCAGTACAAATTCAGAAATACCATGTCGAAACTATGTTCTTTTCCTATAAAAGCCCAGAAATTATTGTCTCATTCACAAGGGAAATATAACCTACTCAATCAGGTAGATCAACTTATCTTCAAATAATGATGGCAGCTCTTACTAAATCAATTACGAAAAATGTGACGTGAATCTCTACAACCAATATGTTTATTTATGCTTTGAGAATAGTTAATGTTACCAACAAAATATTTAATTAGTTTCTTTAAATTGAATGTGTACGTTTGAATTAAATTTTAATTTATATATTCAAATAAAAAATTTGTGTACATACGATTGTAAATAAACATCGCTGAAAATTAGGAGCTAAGCTATTAACAAATTGCCACAAGTTTTCATGGTAGTTGCCGATAGTTGGCAGTTCAAGTGGTAATAATTGACTCGTTCTAAATTCATTATTGAATTATGTATGAACATACCTACCGGGTGTACTATTATAATCCTCATGTGTACACGCACATTCAATCAACACATAAGGTTACCACACCGGTAACTCATACCTAGATACTGAAAAGCTTTCGTCATCCCCGTTCTTAGATTACTTGTTCGACGCGCACGTTGAATACATTGACGCTTCACGAAGTTGAAGTTTGATTGGAACAGAATAGATCTCAGCGGGATCGGAAGGGAAGACAAATGAGTGTTAACCAGCGGGGTCTAGAGAGAGCCTACACTCGTCTGCCGTAGTGCAGCATGGGAAATGAATAGGAGATTGTTGGCAGGCTTGTATCGAGGATTCAATTCCGGGGAGAGGGGTGTGTGTATGATGAATACTAAGAACTTCTAGCAATATAGGAATGTATCAATGATACTATACTAAAGGCCAATTTCATAGTTAGATTTAGTACGCCTCAAGTGCGGCGCTATACTAAATACAAGACGTCACCTACCTGAAATTGAATGGAATGGGCCAGTTTCGCATATGAAACTGGCCCATTCCATTTTGGTCTAAGTAGGTGTCGTCCTGTATTTAGTATCGACTCGCACTTTAGGCATGCTAAGTTTGACTATGAAACTGACCCTTAGTTTATTTCAATATTAAAAAAAAAATCGAACTCGAGATTTTGATAAATATCGACGTTTAATTACCCCTGAAACCAAATAAGTTGTTTTCGCAATGTCGTGTCTGTCTGTAATCTCGGGCTGGAGACTAAATTATTTTACCGATCGGGCTAAGACTTGGTTTTTATAAGATCACCCAGAGGGTTTTTGTAATTTAGATATCTAACCCTTAGTTTAAGGGTTGTTTACTTAAGGCAAAAAAGAGAAAAAAATTGATTTTCCTCAAAATTAGTTTTAATGATTTTAATTAAATTTCATATCTAGACACTGTTTAACATTTAACATTATAAACAAGATGGCAATTATCATTTTCTCATGAAAATTATTTTGAGGGTACTTTGCTTTACACGGGGAAATTTTTTCAATTTTGATCATTTCTCCTCAAATATTTTAAGATATGAAATAACTTATTGTTGTAAAGCTGTAGTACTATTAAATATACACATCTTTTATTTGAAATATATTTTTATAAAACCATCCATTTCTGAGCTGTAAGTAAATATATATGCTTTTAAATTCAGGTTTTTGAAAATGATTTTGATTCTTATGCTCTTTGGTGGACGAAGATATTTCTCTTTTCCAATTTCTTCTGTAACAGTGTTCCTAGTTCATAGTGCCATAAAGTAAGTAAATAACAGTATATTATTTCACTTATGATCTTTGGTGTAATTTTTCTACAGTAATGTATAGAACCATTATTTGTTTAGCAAATCTTACGAGATTTTAGTAAATGTCTATTTTAAGATAAAAGTGGGAGAAAGTCTGTGTGGTGCGCCGTAGTATTTATTAATATTATAGGGGGAATAGGGGTGGTCGGGATTGATATTAGATAGGGGTAGGAGAGGACTAAAACATTCATTCACCACCCAAAAAACTCACTTATACCATTAGTTATGTAATTAAACGTTACCTAACACATGTATGCTCTAAGATTTGGGATGTGGTAGGCCAAGCAAATAGTTCACATCAGCAGAACACACACTAGCTCAAATAATAACTGTCAACTTGGACGATAGCTTACGTTACATATAACATAAAATACAATCATCCAAAGATAAATTTATAATTTACTATTCAAAAATAGTGTTTACTTAATTTGTCATTCAATTTACTGAAAAATGGAGCTTAATTTTAATTTAATGTATTATTAGTTGAAGTTTTGGACTCCATTTTTCAAAATTATACTATAAATTACATTTTTAATATCTATAGTGCTAAACTCTATTTTATATTATATCACTTTTTAGTCTATCTCGATGCTTTGATTAAATTTTTACATCAATCATAGATTATTAAATCCTCTGTAAATATAGTGGACATTCTAGATCATTGTTTCCCAAACTTTTCCTAATGTCAGACAACTCTATATAGTCATGCACACCACCATGGACCGTAGTTTGAAAACTATTGTTCTAGGACCCACTTCGGTGGCTGAGTGGTCTAGCGCGCCACTTTTTGTGTTGACTAGACTGTCGAAGATGGGGAGATCGTGGTTCGATCCCGGTCAGATGCACTGTGAGTGGTTTTTCCTAAATGGTTTTCCACTCTGCCTACACGCAAATGTGGTTTGCATTTACTATAAATTAGCCATGTTAATCCATAGCCCACTAGTGTAATTAGTACATAGGGGTATAACTCAAACAGGTAGTAATACGCGGTGTTAAAAAAAATACATTGTTCTAAGCTCTCTTACTATAAGCCACAAATAAATAAAATATTTAATTATATATACATTACCTAATCAGTGTACAACATTCATATACCAAATTTGGCCAACATTAGAGGTAGATTAATTTTTTTTAATGATTGGTAATTTTAGGTCATTTTATTTTTTATTTATTAACATTTTGGTCCTGTTTCAATAATTTGGCTCTATAAATCCCTTAAAATATTCTTGGTTGATCACTTTAAGGTTTTACTATTTACATACAAATTTAAATGTTAAATCTTAAGTGCCTATGTTTTAATGCAGTTTCATTACATGTTCAATTTAAATGCGAAGGTACAAACTTTACTAGAATTTAATGTGAAATTTAAAATCACTTACAGTGGAGAACAAAAAAAAAACAAGGAAAGGGGGTTAATTCGAACACTGACCTATCCGTTCGAGAGTCACGCATACCACCTGTGTGGCAACTCTGCAAATTTTACATTAATTATTTCTTAAAGGGT